>AYEL01082221.1:0-25010 GCA_000484575.1 Olivierus martensii | reverse complement strand
TTCATATTTAAGTATCACAGTAAAAATTCCATTGGAATACGTCTACGTCACACGGCTCCCAAGAGACCGTTCGAAGTTTCGTTCAAACATAGTATAATAAGACGATGTCTCACTCCCTTGACCGGCTGGAAATCATCGAAAACGAGGCTAAAATAAGGAAAAATATGCGGAGAAGTTAAACTGTTGGCGTTAGCTGTAAGCACTCCCATGATTCCATTGAAGTTTGTATCCCAGGATTCCATGCTGTTCAACCAGGGCTGCCAATGCTTGGGCAAGATCTTGAGTTTTTACTTGAAGTCTTGGGATCTTGGTTTTTATTTCGAAAATTTTAGAAAATCTTGGGTTTTGAACCTTATTGAGGAAATAGATACATTTAATAATTATAATAATTTGAAAAATATATATATTTACGCTATGTTATAATTTTACCAGTTTTACTAATATTATTATGAATTAAGAAGCATAAAAGATGATTGCAAAATTCAAATTATGATATTGTGTAACATCTTATGACAAATCTCATTTATTTTACCTCATTCTTCAGCAGCAGTTGAGCGATATTTTCCTTAATAAATTGTGTGAAAATTAAGCAGACGAATTCTTTGAAAGCAATTATAGTAAAGGATCGAATTCTTGCAAGAGAAGCAATCAGTAGAAGCAATAATGATTGTACAACATGGACAATCATTATTGCTTCTTACATTTGCCAAAAAAAAAGAACTGGTAAAAGATTTGCAAAATGGCGTTGTTAATCAACAGAATTTAAAGAGAATGAAAGATCAGGAAGAGACGGTGACAAGGAAAATTTGTGAAGAAGAACTGTTAGAGTAACATTTATTAATAAAGTAAGTAAATATTTAATAACTTTAAAATACTATTTTTCAATCTTGGGTTTTTTTGCTTAGATCTTGGGAATTTTACCAGCCTAATCTTGGGTTTTGATAAAAATCGCATTGGCAGCCCTGGTGAGATGTATCGTCTGGTTCGTATTGTGCGGTGATTATGGTTTTGATGGACTGTGGCCGGAGAAACAATATTGTGAAGTCCACAAAGTGGATTGAATTGGTCTTTAAGTATTGTCATCGATTGTGTTTTGACGGAAGGACCAATGTTATATGTACATTAAAAGTTGTAAGTTATCCTTTTTGTGCTTATTAACTCCATTAAACTCTTCTTTATTAATAACTAATAAAAAAGAGTTTAATGGAAGCTGTCTTTTCTATTTTGGACTGGTTGTCCGGTTCGGATGTTCACCTTGAAATTAATGTTCGCTTAATCCAGCGTTTATGGCAAGACATGGAAGGGAGGGCGAGATGGCGACCGCCCAGTACCGGGGGCAGGTCTTGATACTACAACTGATAATATGCAAACCGACGGCAACATAGCTTGTTGTGTTTTGATCATCGGATAGACCCTTCGTCCTCAATGACAATAAATCGCCAAGATGGTTTACACCAGGTGTCTGCCAAATAGTTGCGAATCCGACACCTCGCTCTGCGAATTTGTTACATTTCAAACAAATTTCTTTAAAATGTAAGCAACAAATTCCAACCAAGAATTTATAAAGAAAATAATTCAATGCTTGGATTGTTCCTCGTACACTTAATCTTTCCGATATTGCAACCATTTTAGACACCAATTTTTTGTTCTTCTGAATGAAACAAAATTTTATGATTTGAAAATATTGTACTTAATGTTAGAGATATTTGTTGCGAATATTTATCTCAGTTATTGTTAACTAAATTATTGTTGTCGAAATGCATCGTAATTATTGAAAAATGGAAAGTAAAAAATTTAAGAAAACAGACGAAGAGAAAACTAATCCGAAACTGGCAGGTGAAGTGAGCTTCGGACTAGCTAGTAACACATTGATTATTAGACATATTCTAGAAAATTTGAATAATCATGATTTGGAGAAGATGGAGCAAGTCTGTACGATGTGGGAAAAAATTGCAAAGAAAATTAAAAATGAAAGAATAATTATCTTAAAAAAGGTGAGTTAGATAAATTCTAGGAATGTACAAAGTTTTAAACCGAAAACTGAATTTCAAAATTAATTTTGTAAATATTCTATGTTTCTGCATTCTACTGTACCATGACTACTGGAAAGTATTTTAAACAGAAACAGTTTCGGATTTGATTACTTTTCACATTATCATAATTCCTTAAATAAAAAAGTAGCATGTGTATTTAACAAACCTCATGTACAGGTATAAGAATGAGAATAAATCATGTGTTATTCAAATGTTTGTTAAAAACATTCCACAAAATTTTGTTGATATACGTAGCATGATAATTCGAGGTCAGACAATATTCAAATTAGACAGTACAGTGTCATAAACCAATCAGAACACAATTTACACAATATTTACGAGTTTGTAAAATCAAACGTATGTAGAATTTTTTCCACTGATGAGGTATGTGAAAGGTTCATATGATTTGATGGTGCTGCCATCTGATGGGGAATAAATATAGTATAGCTTAATAAAGTAAGCATTATATTATATAATGATGTCCTTCCTGACATGCTTTGACAAATATATATACTAGTGGTTGTGTTTTCTAAACTTTTTGCTTTCTTGAGATTCGGGAATTCCCAAAATAGTAATTAATTTATTTCTGGAGATTCGACATTCCTTTTTCGGAAAAAACTGGAAAATCATAAATATTTAGTTAAACAAATACCTGTCGAAAAACTCGAGAGACTAAAAATATTTAGTTAAACATATACCTGTCGAAACACTAGTGACTCTAAAAATATTTAGTTAATCAAATACCTGTCGAAAAACTCGAAAGTCTAAAAATATTTAGTTTAACAAATACCTGTCAAAAACTGGAAAATCTAAAAATATTTAGTTAAACAAATACCTGTTTTAGGATAAAACAAAATGAGGCAGAAAAAGTCATGCAAAAATGAAAACAAATAATATTGATGTGTTTTATGTTTATTTATTTTTTGATATTTTAATTATGTTAATCTAGATCTTATTCCAGTAATATCGAAAAATAGCCGAATTTGTTTTACAATTACTGATTGTTTTTATTAATATAGCTTTTCAATACACACAAACAATCTATTCATATATCGGCTAAATGGAGTCCTGTGTTTGGATATAAAAAATTCAAGGAAATGCAATTATTCCCAATCTTATATATACGTATATGAGCGTTTTAGTTTGTACGACTGCTTATTTTTTACACATCAATATATTTCACTATCTAGAATTCTAGATCAACAGACACCTCTCTTAGGAAATGTATAAGACCTTCGAAGTTTGATTAAGTTATGTTCTAAGAAAGCTCTAAAGTCACTAGCCATTGGGTGAAGATGGGAGTTTTGGGGAATGATTATGAGATTGTTAACTATTCACTATTATAATGTCAAGAGATTATAAAATTTCAGCATAAATTGCTTCAATAAATATATAAGCTGAAGTGGGATAAGTGCAAAATGGTTTTTTGTAAAGTTGGACTTTAAACACAAGTATTTTAACAATGTCCATACCAATCTCATTGAGCAATTATTACTCTTTAATTCATACTCACTATTGCGTCAATTATCGTTGTAAATTTAGATATAAAATTGTACAAAATGTCAGCTACCGTTCACTTTCTCCGAAAACATACAAGTTAAAAACGATTTGAAGTTTAGTCACACACGCCACGGGGCAAGAGCAGAATTATGAACAAATCTAATATAAAATGCTTTTTATCGAGTTAAGGTAGATTGTTTAGTTTTATAGTTTTTTTATGGTAATGACAAAAGTGTGGGTGTGGTCTTCACATGTGACACTTTTGTAATGGTTGATGTAAATACTGGAATCTCATCAGTCATTGTACGACATCTATGTCCAAATGCTGATATTAACTTTCAGAAGATTACTAGGATATCAACTAGCAAAATTTCGCATATCTTATAATTAAAAGAACCACTTAAAGCACTTATCCCATTCCACCTTAATTCTATATGAGGTTATTTAAAAATTATAAAATTTACTTCAAATGTCATCTTCATGAATCCGTTATTATCAGACTTCCGATTCTTATAATCAATTGAAAAGATTAACTTCCTCTCACTGGATGAGGGAATTTTTTAAAATTTAAAATTTATTTATTTAAAAAATAATTATGAATATAAATATTATAGTTATTTGTATAAGGCATAAAATAATTTTATTCGTTTGAAAGATCATAAATCATAAATCATTTACAATTAAATATTGAGCATCTTTTTTATCTGACAATGATGAAACAAGTGTTAGTTTATATTACCAAAATGTTGTTTTCTTGATCGTTAAATTGATAGTATTAAATTCATTAATTATCGTAATCAGATGATTTATTGTTTATTAGGATCAATATAAATGAAATCGTAAAACAATGAATTACTCATTCTGTATCTATTCTTGAAATTTTAATATACAATCAAATCATTTTCTCTTGAAAAAGTAATTTCTTAATGAAATTATTTAAAGAAAGAATAATGCAAATAATTGTAATTCAGCCTGAAAAACACAAAAAAGCATAATATATGGATTAATGTTAACATTAAATCATCACACCATCGAATTTATTAATAACTGATATAATGTAGTTAAATTAGGTTAAGTTGTTTAAGCTGCCATACGCATGATGTATCTGCAGATGACCACTTATAGAGCTCATCACAGGCTGGTCAGCACTCATGATGAGGTCAATCGGAAGGTTGAAGATGAAGTTCAATAGCCGGGCCAGGAATCCTCCTGAAAAACTGGAGGTGGGGGACCCGGATTTGCACCCGGATCCTCCAAGATGGTAAACCACAGCTTTTCCTTCTGGCCAACGACATAGTGTAGTATAATTTAAATTTTAGAATGGAATAAAAGCAGTTTTCCTTTTTAGAGAACGTAAGTATTTATTGAGATAAAAGCCTGCCAGCTTTCATAAATACCTGAGTGAGGAAAGTGAAGGAATACATGAATTTTACTGTAGTGTAAAATTTTATAGCAGAATGAAATTTCAGTTTGAAACTCTATTCGATTCTTATTCGAATAGTTGGCGCATCACTAGTTAGTTAGGTTAGATTAGTTGTATTAAGCCGCCATATCCTCATGCGATATTCTGTATCTGGCGGCGGCCACTTATAGCGCCCATCACAGGCTGGCCTGCACCCATGATGGGGTCAACCAGATGGTTGAAGAATGGGGTTTAACGGGCCAGTGATGGGGTCAACTGGATAGTTGAAGGATGGGGTTCAATGGGCTGGGCAGGACCCCTCCTGAAAAATTGGAGGTATGGGACCCGGATTTGAACCCGGTCAACCGGATGGTTGAAGGATCGGGTTCAACAGGCCGGGCCCGGACCACCTCATGATAATACTGATGGAGGTGTGGGACCCGGATTTGAACCCGGATCCTCCAGGGTGGTAAGCCAAAGCATTACCACGCAGCCATCCGGCCGACTCGTATCACTAATTATACGGCAATTTATTTATTTATTTATAAACACCCTACAACAAAAGGTACTTTTGGGTGACCCCCGATTAACATTTACACAGAATTGAACATGTTGCAGTGGATATATGGAAGAAACTACATTCATGCAAGTAAATGTATAAATCAGAATTCTTATAATGATTTATTAAAATAAAATAAATTTTCTCTATTAATAAGTGTTGTACAGAGCATCCTGTAATTGCTACAATTCTTGGCATATCTGGCATATTATGGATATATGGAAGAAACTACATTCATGCAAGTAAATGTATAAATCAGAATTCTTATAATAATTTATTAAAATAAAATAAATTTTCTCTATTAATAAGTGAGCATCCTGTAATTGCTACAATTCTTGGCATATCTGGCATATAATTTTAATGTCTGAAAATTGCTCTTTCCTCAATATTAGAATGCATATAGGAATAAAAAATTTTAAACAATATAAATGGAATTAAATAATAATCCAATTTTTATTTTTAATAAGAAAACTACATTGAGAATTATAATTAAAACAGATTTCTTTAATCCTTATTACTCCGATGCCAATTCGTTACTTGACAGGCTGTTGATCTGTTTGCAATCCGTTGTCAACTACTGGTTGACAGAGTTTAGGGACCTCTAATTTCCTTATTTTTACTTGTATCTTCTCGCTCTTCTGCTTTATCGACTTTATATCACTGGATTACAAAGCAATGACATTTGCAATATGATTTCTAGAAAAGAAAAATTAAGTTTAATAAATTATAAATAATATAATAAAATTATTACGCCAATTTAATGATAATAAACTGTAGAAATATATTGACCCCTGACATACTAGTCTATAAAACTTAGTCAGCTTTACTGTTATATTCCATTGCTGTTTTAATATAAAAATATCGAGATATTGTGTATAATCTATAACAGTGGTTCTCAACCACTGTGCCGCCAAAATCTTTGAAGGTGTGCCACTGTGCCACGGCACACTAGTGTGCTGCCAAACCTTTGAAGGTGTGCTGCAAAAAATTAAGAATGAATTGTATGTATGTAATTGTATGAATCATATATATTAAGAGTGAAACGTGATTGGCTGGAAATCACTGTATCGATTCCTATAAATAGGGTATTGTTAGAAAAATCTAACCCTCGAATTTCTGCGACAGTCAAAATTTTTCGTCGTTATTCATAATTTAAAAATTAAGGAATAAAAATTAAATTAAAATCATAGTTTCTCTAAAAAGACAAAATCTGCAGGTGGCGCTATAACTTCATAAGGGCCGCCATTTAATGCTCACGGTATGAGTGTGGGTGTGTTCCAAACCTCAACAGACTAGTCAGTGATGAGTAAAAAAATCTCAGCAAACCGATCCAAAGCTCATCAAGCCAATCAGTGTTGAGCTCATCAAACGGTCATCACAGTAATCGAGGAGAAAAGATGGTGACTGTGTTGATACCGGTTTACACCGTTTATCCAACATCGCAGAAAAAGTAGCCTACTAGATGATAGGATTTTAAAAATTAGAGAGTGTTATAAATTATTATCATCGTTGTTGTTTACTGGCAATAAATTTTAGTGCTTTCTATAATGATGCTAATGAAGTTGTAACATTCATTATTGTTGTCTTCATCACCATGTTAGCCGCCATCTTATTTCCACACTCAGCAAGTCGCTCCGGAAACAAACTGATGTTGAGTTATTTCTGACGTCAAAAGAGATTAATCACTGATGATTTACTGTTGAGATTTGAAACTCACCCTATGTCTGTAATCTGAATGTAATAAATAAGAATAAATATAATAATCTGTTAATAAAAATTCGTTATTTTTAAATCTAAATTATTATTTAAAACATTTAGGTGTGCTACCAATTAAAATATTAAAATATGTTCCTCAACAGAAAAAAGTTAAGTACCACTGATGTATAATGTAGAATATATAAAAATTCATAATGTTTTAATGATATCTATAGTATATTCTGAAAAAAATTGAAGTCAATGGTAATATTCCTTTTATGTATTTATGTATGATGAGAATTTACAGGTTGATAAAAAGATATAAGAAATTCTGACGAAACAACATTACTTAATTACTCCAGTCCGCAGTTTTGAATCTTTAAAATTCAGACCTGTTTCAATTCCCCGCAATGGATTTTAAAGTTTCTTGTATTGATATGTGAAATATAAAGGTAATTTATCTTTTGAAATACCTACTTTAATATTTACAGTTCTTGCACGGTCCCTCAATAAGTACACCTCTAATTTATGAGAATCAGATTTTGTTTAAAAATAATTACCAAGAACACTTTCGGGCCAAAGTTCCTCTTCAATTGGACATCTCACAGTTTCATTTTTTTTTTGTTCGAATAGAACTGATATATAAACACCTGAAGAAAATGGTCGGCCGGATGGCCGCGTGGCAAAGCTTTGGCTTACCACCCTGGAGGATCCGGGTTCAAATCCGGGTCCCACACCTCCATGTTTTCAGGAGGGGTCCGGGTCCGGCCCGTTGAACCCCATCCTTCAACCATCCGGTTGATCCCATCACGGGTGTTGGCCAGCCTGTGATGGGTTCTACAAGTGGCCGCCACCAGATACAGTATATCCCATGAGGATATGGCGGCGTAACCTAATTAACCTAACCTGAAGAAAATGTTGTTGTTGATTATTTTTAAACAAAATGTAGATATCGATAAACTAAAAGTATACCTGTACCTATTTTTAACCAAATAATTCCATGCAAGTTCTGAACATAACTATGATATTCTTATTAATTAATATTTTAGTGACCCGGAATATGGAACCCCCAGGAATATTTAAAAATTTAATTTGACATTCAACTAAAATACAGTAATTGACCATGCCTGATATAGATTTTTTTTTTATTTTCACGTTGTTTATTATGCTGTATTATCAATCGTGTGACATTAATTTTGAATTCGTTTATAAATTTAATGCCATTGTTTTATAAAATTTTAATATTGTTTGGACCGAGACCCGAGACCATATGATTTTTAAATGTAAAACTGTAAGTAAACTAATTAGAATTTTTTTAAGCTGAAAATGTTGTTTGTTTTACATGAATTTATGTATAAATAAAAATAATTTTCTGTATTAAGGCTTCGCTTTTATTTAATAGATATAAACAGTCAGCATTACATTGATTTAATTCGATTATAAATATGTCGATATAGAATAGTGTTATATTATTGCAAAATTTTTGCGTTTATTCGAATTGAAAATGCGAACTTCTGGGCGCAGCCATATTTGATCACGTGACTTCTCCGCCATTTCACTCGTGCAAGCTATCTGTATAATTAAACGAAAATTACTGTATAGCTTGGTTTTTTTAAATAAAAAATTGAATAGATGAAAAATTGTTGGAAATTTTATCTTGATAGTTTTAATTACAAGATTTTGTAGTTTAATTTTTAACTTCATATATAATTGACAAATTAAAATACAATAAATTTTGAAAAATTTTTATTGAAGTGAAAAATTAATTACTGCTACTTTATACGGTTTATTTTTTATGATTTATTTAAAACTGTCTCAAAGTGAAATTCTGATTTAATAGATAAAAAATTGTGATATTTTAATATAAATCAATAATTTTCAGGTACAATTGTCGCCTTACCGAAGCACGACGAAAGTGGTACAGATCAAAAGGGGGGCCGAAACAACCAAAAAATCCCTAGTGAACCAGGGGTCAAAAGTTAAACGTTTACGAGATATAGAGCCGCAAAGTTCCATTGGTTACAAATTGTGCATGCGGTTTGTCGTTATGCGTGGCCTCGCCGCAGTTTGCGACGCGACGCGACGCGTTTCGTTCCCGTTCTCCGTTACCTATGCCGCCTATATGCTTGTGTATCTCGTAAACGTTTGACTTTTGATCCCTGGTCTACTAAGGATTTTTGGGTGTTTCGGCCCCCTTTCGATCTGTACCACTTTCGGTAAGGAGGCAATTGTACCCTTAAAATAGTACCAAACATTCACATTCTTCGTGTAATTTATTCTCATGTTAAGTACACTGTTCCAACTTCCACTTCTTTAGTTTTCTGTATGAATTTGTGCAACCAAAAACAGTACAATAAGTTGCCATATCAGAAAAAATAATTATTTCAGAAAGTAGAAAACACCTGTGCTAAGCACGTTTGATCGAGTGTAATGGCCGACGACGGTAGCACCACACTTGGCGAAAATTTGCGTTAAAAATATGAATAGGTAAGAAATATGCCACTAACTTAGTTTTATAAAATGATCAGGATCGAAGAAATACTGCTTCTAGGATGCGCATTATAATAAGACAACGATATAATCGAGGATGGTAGTAATAAGAATCCTCGATGTAAGATCCAAAGATCAAATACGATAGCATAATTACTGTTGCCAATTTAGTTTTTCATCTTCAAAATACTTTTAGCATTTTAAGAAACATTCTATTTTTGAAAATTTATGGCTTGAAATTTTTACTTATTTTCTATTTTAGTTTTCAGCTTTTTAAGCCTCGTTAATTATTTAGATGTTTATAATTGGAAAATAAGCAGGATTGCTTCAAAGAAAAGCAAGAAGTCTTTCTTTGAAGCAGTCCTGCTTATTTTCAAAGAGTTTGGATCGAACCGAATTGAATTCACTTGTGAATACACGAAAAAAATAATATATTTTGCATGTTGGAACTTTTGTCGTATACACAGTGAAAATTTCAATCTAAAGAAAAAATTCAATCTCTAAAATACTGTACAGTATGAAAAAAATTGCCATTTTTACGCAAAAACTTCAAAGTTTTTTTATATAGGTGAATTTGGCAACACTAATCAATCGTGCCATTCACAAATTACAAGTATGTTATCGATTGTTGTCCGAAAATATATACTGTATTCGATGAGGTATATTTATAAATATTAAACAGAATTTCCATATAAATATATGGAAATTCTGTTTAATATTTGGTTAATATATAATTATATAAATTTAGAGAGCAGGCGGCATCTTTGAAACTATTTATCAACAAAACCCATTTAGATTAAGTTTTAAAATTTTGCATTCTTTTTCTGCACAATATTAAAATCAGTATAAAATTGAATAATTTATATATTCGTAAATCCTGATAATAGCAAATCGGTGCAGTCTGTTATAGAAGAATGTTTGGTTGTATATCATACTGAACTAGCTTTTTTTGTTAACAGATGACGCCACTTTCCACTCAGTAAGAATACTAAGTGGCGGGGCGAAACAAGCCCTTCCACAGGCTGCCCACCCTGAGGAGGGGTCAGCCGGATTGTGGAGGACTAGGATCGACGGACCGGGCCCGGACCCCATGATAAATATTTTCAAAGGGTGGGACCCGAGACTCGAACCCGGCCTCCAGGGTGGAAAGCCGAAGCGTTTCCACGCGGCCAATCCGGCCGACCCTACTGAACTATCGTCTTCATCACTATGTGTGCGTTCCAAACCTCAACAGATCAATCAATGATGAGTAAAAAATCTCAGCAAACCGTTCCAAGCTGAACAAGCCAATCAGTGTTGAGCTCATCAAACAGTCATCACAGTAATCGCAGAGAAAAGATGGTGAGTGCTGACACCGGTTTACACCGTTTATCCAACGTCGCGGAAAAAGTAGTTCCTACTGGATGATAAGAATTTAAAAGTTAAAGAATGTTATAAATCATTATCATCTTGTTGTTTACTAGCAAATAAATTTAGTGTTTTCTCAATGATGCTAATGAAGTTATAACATTCATTATTGTCTTCTTCATCACCATGTTAACCGCCATCTTATCTCCACACTCAGCAAGTCGTTCCGGAAACAAACTGATGTTGAGTTATTTCTGACGTCTAAAGAGACTAATCACTGATGACTTACTGTTGAGGTTTGGAACTCACCCTATAATACAATCAAACTAACTGCGAAATCCTTTCCGTTCTCCCGACGGGTACCATGTTGTTTTATAAAGTGATATCCAATAGGAATTGCTGTAACGTATCATATTTTTTGTGTCAATGACGACGATTGGTTTCTCTACTAGTAATGATCGATAAGTTCATAAAATGCTCCGAGAAGTTCTACTCGAGAAGTAAAGAATGACATCACGACCCTGGAGATCGCGAGACATCGTGATTTGTTGAACGGTAGAACCTCGTCACGAATCACGTTGAATCGCGATTTGTCGTCATTCTTTATCTTTTCCAATGGAGACTTCTCGGCGCATTTTCTGAATTCGCGATATACAAACGAGTGACTTTGAATAATTATCGAAGCGTTCGTTGATTGGTCTTTTGACATGATACATTTGATAAAGTTTTATCCATATGTGAATTTCGTACATTATTATGTTTCACTCTTTAACGAACAAAAAAAATCTCTGCTAAAGTTTTTTTTTATAAGATAAAAATAATTAGTGCAATAAAAGCTTCATTAGTTAGAAGTACTCGGGACGAAATATTCTACTGAATTTTACAATTTTTCTCTAAGAAGTTATTTGTTAAATAGGTAAATATATTTTTTTTAATTCATAACATGTGGTACGTTACTTATTATACAGTAACGTACAAAAAAATGATTATTCGATATCTATATTGTATATCTATATTAATGATTACTGGCAAAAATTCTTTTGAAAATGTTTCTAAACTGCAAAGTGGGATTTGATTCCAAAACAGTTAATTTTACAAAATTATTGCAATTTAATTTATGCAAATATAGTTAAACATTGTTACAAGATTTTTTTTATTAAATAATAAATGCATTTGTTCGATTTATTAATTTTCTACATCCACTTTTTAATCTACAGTTTTGATTCCAGATTAACATAAAATTAAAAATTAAGTAAAGTGATATCTCGGTTCACGAACACAATCCGTTCCTTGATCCTGTTCGTGATCCGAAAAGTTCGTAATTCGAATCAATTTTTCTCATTGCAATTAATGTAAATCCAAATAATACGTTTTTTATCCTAGAAAAAAATTTTTAACATGTTAGGCTTTGTGTGGAAATAATACAGAAAGGAAATAAATATAACAGTAATATTAGAAGAAAGCATGTTTAACACCACCTTCACTAACACTTTTAACTTTTTTGGGAGCCATAATAAGGGATAAATTTAATTAAATAAAGAAAAAAATTAAAATATCAACACTTGTTGGTACTTTACTGTACCCATATGAGCTGAGCGAACTGGATTGCTACTGGGGCGAGGTTGTGCGCAAGGTTTTGTGCACCGCGAGTCACGTGGGCTCCATGCACTCCGTGCGTGTGTGTTCGTGAACCGAAGCATCGTTCGTAAAGCGAAGCAAAATTTGTTCGCAAATGGTGTTCGTAGACCGATTTGTTCGTGAACCGAGACGTTCGTGATCCGAGGTATCATTGTATTTGAGTTCTCACTAAATTTTTCAGATTTCACTTCAGAATATTCATATTTGACTGTTTACTTAAGAAAGTATTAAAACAGATGTTGCATTTATCTCCTGGAATCCATGATGGTTTCTGGTCTTTGAGTACTAATGAAAGTGGTCTTGATATTCTAAACATCTTATGGACTGCAGTTAAAAGGAAACTATTAATGATGCATAGTCTTGCATGTTCCTTGGATGAGTAGATGCATCTCTTCTCTGGACAAAAGAGAGAATGAAAATTATGAATTGGGTTATATATATGATGGAAAATTAAACAAACTGAATATTAAAATATTTTTTGATAAACTGAATAAGAAACTAAAGGATGATTTTGTCAAATCTCAGCAAGGTCATGGATACAAACAAAATACATTTTATAATTACTAAAGGATGATTTTGTCAAATCTCAGCAAGGTCATGGATACAAACAAAATACATTTTAATAATTCTAATCCAGCCAAACTTCCCCTAGCGATTTATTTTTGAATTAACTGCCAAATTAATAATTATTTTTAATTTACGCTACGGTGCCACCATGATTTTTACTAATTTCGGGAAATTAGTAAAAATTAAAGTTCAATTATTAAATAACAGATGGCGCCGCCTTAGCCTAAATTTAAATTAATAATTATTAATCCGACAGATGGTGGCACCGTAGCGTAAATTAAAAATAATTATTAATTTGGCAGTTAATTCAAAAATAAACCGCTAGTAGAAGTTTGGCTGGATTAGGATTATTTGAATCGCGTAAATCCCTTAGTAAAATGTGGATTATGATTAAAATACATTTTAATTTTGAAAAAGCTTTATTTTCAAAAACAGAAATTATATAAAACATACCCCAGCACAAGGAGTTGGAGGGTGCATGAGTGACTGTGAGCCAAATTATGTAATTTTTTCAATTTACAGCTTTTCCATTTTCCATTATTTTTATACAGGTAAGTTAAAATATAAATCAATAAATTTCCAAAACTAATACAATTTTTCAAAAGGAAAAACAGGTAAGTATAAAATACAAGTTTTAAATATTAAATAAACGTAATATACCTTAAGAAATTTAAAAAATTACAACATAAACACATCTCAAAAATATTGTATTTTACAATACAATAACCAAATAAAAACATATTTTATTTTCAGGTATCATCATCAACCAACACACAAAATGTGACATTGAAACCATAAACAGTAAGTATAAAATACTACTAATTATATTTCATTACAGATTACATCTAACACCTAATTAATACACACATTATATGTATTATACAACTAATATTCATTAAAGACATAATAGTAATAACATATATTTTATTTTACAGATACATTACACACCAACTAAAGACAATAAGACCAAAACCAACTACAGTAAGTATAAACCATTAATCTAAAATAACTAAAATCATATATATTAATAGTCAAACATGGCTGGCTGACTGGATGTCCCTTTTTTGATTGAACTACTGTACCGATTTCTATAAGTAGGGCATCTTTAGAAATTTTTGGATCTCTGCCACAGCAAAAATTATTTGTTGTTATTAATAATTTAAATTAAAGAATAAAAATTACATTGAAATTGTAGTTCCTCTAAAAAAGACAGAATTCACAGATGGCGCTATAACATAATAATAAATGCCATTTTACGATTCCCTCATTGATGGATTCCCTATATGAATTCAGAGATGTTTCTTGTCGTTATATACAGTATTGTAAGATTCTAGTTAACTTATATTTCTTTAACAGGTTATAACCCACAAACATCACATCAAAGGTAGATAATAAAATTAAACACATCACATTTTAAGATTTCAGGTATATAAAGCATAAAACAGATAAGTATAAACATAACTAATTTTAAAACCCCTAGCAGAAATTAAAATGACAGCCAGTTCACTTAAGAAACAGTACCTTAAATATCATAAACCCTCAAAATAGACAACTATAAAAATAATATACACAAATCAAAAATAAAATAGCAACACACATTTTATAACTTATAATTTTATAACACCATCATCCCCATCATCAAAATCCCACATGGTGCCCCTAGTGTCAGTATACAATTTATTAAACTGCAATGCGGTGAAACTATCCCTATCACAGGTAATTTTTCTTTTAAAACTTTGCAAGATATGTATTTTAATAAGTCCAGGTTTGTAATCCTCTTTTTTTCATGAACCATCTCACAACATGCCTTCCACATACATCTCTTAGCAATTGATATAATACAATTAATCAGGTAAGTATTAAGTCTTAAACCCTTTGTTTCATGATATCATCATCAGTTAAATAACACTTAAATAAATACATGTCCAATTCCATTGATACTTAGCCAATGGACAATTTAAGACCATATGTTTATATGTTTCATCCACATTGCACTTATTATTAGTTATGCATATTATCTTCAACAGGCGATCCTTAGTGGCCAATGCACCGGTTGCAAACCTCCAATTGGATTCATACAATTCTGGTGGAAGTGAAGTATCATGAACACGCTTCCAGTTTACATCAAGTTCCAGAGGTGTCATTAACATAAATGTCATGATAAATTAATTGAGACTTTATCTTATCATTCAATTAGGATTCATACAATTCTGGTGGAAGTGAAGTATCATGAACACGCTTCCAGTTTACATCAAGATCCAGAGGTGTCATTAACATAAATGTCATGATAAATTAATTGAGGCTTTATCATATCATTCAATTGTGAATATTTAACACCAATTTTATCCAATTCTGTCTTCCATTTTAATATACAGGATACTGTTTTACCATGCTTAATACCATTATATCTAGTTTCCAATGGAGGATTAAGACCGGTTGAGGCCCAGGGTGCAAAAGAAAATATTGGGCCCCTTAAAAAAAAGAGAAAATCAAGGAAACAAAAATATATAGTGACCATATTTTAAATAAATAAAACATTATTATGAAAATACATAGTGACCATATTTTTAAATAAATAAAACATATTATGTACTATTTATATTTTATTCCAACAAAATTTAAATATAATATAAATGTATAGAATTTTACTTGAAATTAAAATATGAAAATATTTAAATAAAGTTTTTTCTAGCTTTTAGTTTTGCAAACTTGCCAATTAGCTCTTCACAATCAATACTTTTAAGTAAATCGCTCTCTATATGTAAAATAGCCACGTTATTTAATCTTTCTTTTGACAATGAATTTCTAAGGTAATTTTTTACTCTTTCCATACAAGAAAATGAGCGTTCCCCGATGCGTTTGAAATTGACATGGTTAACAAAATTTTCATATGGTAATTTTTTGTCATTGTATTTGGGCTTTGATCGTTAATGAAAATAAGTGAATATAAACATACTATTATGTTTTACTATTGATTGAAAACTTGTACGTAATTATAATTGCATTAGAAAAATTGTAAAGTTCGGGTTCTGTGTGCTCCCAGTAGTCGGGGCCCCAGGCGTGTGCCCAGTGCACCCACCGTTAAATCCGCCACTGCTAGTTCCCATAATTGTGTGCAGTTTCTCCCAAAAAATACAAATACAGATAGCCCAAAGGATTGTCCCTAAATTTCAACACATTAATCACAAGTGACAATTGTGCAGCTGATGCAAAAGCAAACAGGTCAAAAAATCCCCACCTACCTGCTTTAATTCCACTCTTAATCGAATTTCTAGATTTGACTTCTAATTTACTTTGCCAAAAATACTTGTAAATTTCACTTTCAATCACTTTCAATATTGACTTAGTGAGATTCAAGGAATAAAAATAATACATTATTTTACCAATAAGGATAGATTTAATAATAATGACCCTCTCAGGCATATGCAACCAGAATGCCTGCCATTTATCAAATTCTTGTTAATCCCAATTAGCATTTTTATTTAATATCTCCTTATCTGACTCATCCCCATACCATATTCCCAAAATCTTAATTTTATCTACTATTGGATAATGATCCCCACTAGATCCAGTTATTAGTTTTTTGCTAGCATTAAAAATTGCACACTTATTATTATTCACTATCACCCCCATCATTGTATATGATATAAAAATAAAAGATAAAAATCTAATAATACAAATAAACAATAAAACATAGTATTCAATTATACAAAATTCAGTGGAGTTTATTCGAATTTATATCACAGGCGAAGTTGCTAATAGACTCTATGTAAGCAGAGGCAAGAGATACAGATTCATTTCTGTTTTAAACTTAAAAGATGACTCTAATGAAATTAAGACATCAGAAAAATTAAAACTTTGTATAAATAAGACAAATAAATAAATTACTGTACAATTCTAAAAATAAAAAAGTATATATAATATAAAATATTTGATAAAATTTGTAACAAACAAAATGATAAGTTTTTTATTATGAGAATCTACTCATAATAAAAAGTTATCATTTTGTTTGTATGTTAAATTTAACAAAAATAATTTTGTTTAATTGTTGTGAATTATAAAATTTTATAAATTTAAATTAATGTTAGCAAAAAATTTCCTAAATAAGAGAAAAAGCTTCATTCTGATTTATATTATAGATACATAATCAAAAGTTATAGTGAAGATTAAATATAAACAGAGAAATCTCCATTTAAATAAGTGTGATTGTACAATTGCTAGCTTCATAAATTTGTTTCTAGGAAAATATAATTCTTGTTTTATCATTCTGAAGTAACTATATTGGTAAATACTATGCATTTTGAACTTTTGTTCAAATTCATTCTTGACGACAAATCATAAGTCCAAAATTAGAATAGTTATTTATAAAAATTACCTATTTATAGACTTCATATCATACAAATCATAATTCAATCTAACCATTTGGATGGCTAATATCATACATTTAATCAGAAGCTTATTATTATTATTTTTGGATAGAACTTATCAAAGCCATCCTATTAAAATATAAAGAAAACATATTAAGAAAATAGATATATGCTATTACATCAAACAGTAAAGAAATATTAAATTTTTAAAACAAAATTGGAAATTTAATATTTCTTTACTTATTGATGTAATACTGTAGTATTTTTAGTATTGTTGATCAAAAATTCTTTAGATTTTTGAGATTCATTGCTTATTTAATTTACTGAAGAGTCAAGAACACCATGCAATGAAAGAATTAATATATTTTTTAAAGATTGCACTTTTTGGACAAATAACATGAGTTCAGATTTAAAATTGAGTTGCTGAATTTTGGTTCTTTTTATCTAAAAAAAATTTGAATAGTTCTGAGAGCAATACATTTGGAATATAATCTCAAAATTTTTTAGATTTTATTGAATGGAACTAGGTATTCTCTTATTTACCTAAATATTAAAAATTTAGAATTTTATCATAATTACTGGGAACATAAAAATATTAAGCAAAAACAAATTTGGTACTCAATGTTAATTACATATTAGCCAAAGTGATTCAAATATTCTATTGCTAGAGATAAAATTAAAAAAAAGAACATAACTCAAATATTATATCGTAATATTTAATCAATCATATATCAGTGGTGGCCAATCTTTTAGGTTTGATGGCTACTTTTCATTTCAGAAATCACTGACAGTCTACTTTATAGACTATATGATAATCTATAAAGTAGACTGCCAGTGATTTCAAACAACAATACAATTTTCAATACAGAAAATATGACAGACCATTGTGGGCTACCTCTCATGATTTGTCAGTCGACTAGTAAACCATGGTTGATATATTGGCCACTCCTATCATATATGAATATTTAAATTTAAATACATTCTTTTAAATGTAAATTAAAAATAACTAAATATTGACCAAAACAAAAAATTTTATGGCATGAATGAAAAATATTTTTTTTAACAAAAAAATAAAATATCAGTTATTACATATGTAAGGTCCCAGGAGACCTCAATAGATATATTTTTTTTAATGTCAAGAATTTGATTTCTGTTAAATAATTATTCGATTTTATTGTAACGTCTAGAACTTGTGAATTGTTTAAAACAAAGAAGGGAAGTGAAGTATCACATGGCTAGAAACAATAGTGTAATAGAATCATAATTCTAAAAACACAGGTATCTTAAAGGACAAATAAAATTTGAGACATTATCTTTCCCGGGAAAAGGTGAAAGATAATGTCAAAGAAAAGTTTCAGATGGTGTCGAGATTTCTCTCTGTGCGGTGCTATCCAAAAAGGAGTAGATGCTAAGATTTCCCTCTGTGCTCTACTATTCCGTCCATAGTCATACCGAGATTTTTCAATTTGCAGTGCTGGCCTATCAACAGCTGTATCAAGAGTATTTGATATTTTATTTGAAGAAGAAGAACTTGTGTTTAAGAGACTAAAGACTAATATTTATTTTGGACTAAAGACTGTTTAAAAGACGAAAGCAAAGAAAGTCATCGCTTCTGATTTCCTGTACATTATTGATATGTGTGTATATATATAAGTATTTATTCTTCAAAATGATATGTATTATTTCATCTCTCTCTCAAATAAAGATTCTTGGTTAATTAAACCGTGTAGTTGTCGTCACTGTATCAGAGGATGTCATTCATCCATTCAAACTAACACAATAGCCACATACGACCGCATTAGGCCTAAACACCTGTTTAATCACACATATGTAAATTCAACTAATAAAAGTTTCTACTTATTAGATAAATTTTTGTTGCATATGAGAAATATTAACTAATTTTTCTTTCATAACTTTATTTTTATAGGTATATCATTTTTTTAATTTTCTTTCTCCAATTACATCAACAACAACAGAAATGCATGTATTTTTTTAAGAGAATAACTCAGTGAAAAAATAGAAATGAACAACACTTTATAATAATAAACTCAGCACTTCTTGCAGCAAAGTATTTAAGTTAATAAATTTATTAACTTAAATACTTTGCTGCAAGAAGTGCTGAGTTTATTATTATAAAGTGTTGTTCATTTCTATTTTTTCACTGAGTTATTCTCTTAAAAAAATACATGCATTTCTGTTGTTGTTGATGTAATTGGAGAAAGAAAATTAAAAAAATGATATACCTATAAAAATAAAGTTATGAAAGAAAAATTAGTTAATATTTCTCATATGCAACAAAAATTTATCTAATAAGTAGAAACTTTTATTAGTTGAATTTACATATGTGTGATTAAACAGGTGTTTAGGCCTAATGCGGTCGTATGTGGCTATTGTGTTAGTTTGAATGGATGAATGACATCCTCTGATACAGTGACGACAACTACACGGTTTAATTAACCAAGAATCTTTATTTGAGAGAGAGATGAAATAATACATATCATTTTGAAGAATAAATACTTATATATATACACACATATCAATAATGTACAGGAAATCAGAAGCGATGACTTTCTTTGCTTTCGTCTTTTAAACAGTCTTTAGTCCAAAATAAATATTAGTCTTTAGTCTCTTAAACACAAGTTCTTCTTCTTCAAATAAAATATCAAATACTCTTGATACAGCTGTTGATAGGCCAGCACTGCAAATTGAAAAATCTCGGTATGACTATGGACAGAATAGTAGAGCACAGAGGGAAATCTTAGCATCTACTCCTTTTTGGATAGCACCGCACAGAGAGAAATCTCGACACCATCTGAAACTTTTCTTTGACATTATCTTTCACCTTTTCCCGGGAAAGATAATGTCTCAAATTTTATTTCTCCTTTAAGATACCTGTGTTTTTAGAATTATGATTCTATTACACTATTGTTTCTAGCCATGTGATACTTCACTTCCCTTCTTTGTTTTAAACAATTCACAAGTTCTAGACGTTACAATAAAATCGAATAATTATTTAACAGAAATCAAATTCTTGACATTAAAAAAAATATATCTATTGAGGTCTCCTGGGACCTTACATATGTAATAACTGATATTTTATTTTTTTGTTAAAAAAAATATTTTTCATTCATGCCATAAAATTTTTTGTTTTGGTCAATATTTAGTTATTTTTAATTTACATTTAAAAGAATGTATTTAAATTTAAATATTCATATATGATAGGAGTGGCCAATATATCAACCATGGTTTACTAGTCGACTGACAAATCATGAGAGGTAGCCCACAATGGTCTGTCATATTTTCTGTATTGAAAATTGTATTGTTGTTTGAAATCACTGGCAGTCTACTTTATAGATTATCATATAGTCTATAAAGTAGACTGTCAGTGATTTCTGAAATGAAAAATAGCCATCAAACCTAAAAGATTGGCCACCACTGATATATGATTGATTAAATATTACGATATAATATTTGAGTTATGTTCTTTTTTTTAATTTTATCTCTAGCAATAGAATATTTGAATCACTTTGGCTAATATGTAATTAACATTGAGTACCAAATTTGTTTTTGCTTAATATTTTTATGTTCCCAGTAATTATGATAAAATTCTAAATTTTTAATATTTAGGTAAATAAGAGAATACCTAGTTCCATTCAATAAAATCTAAAAAATTTTGAGATTATATTCCAAATGTATTGCTCTCAGAACTATTCAAATTTTTTTTAGATAAAAAGAACCAAAATTCAGCAACTCAATTTTAAATCTGAACTCATGTTATTTGTCCAAAAAGTGCAATCTTTAAAAAATATATTAATTCTTTCATTGCATGGTGTTCTTGACTCTTCAGTAAATTAAATAAGCAATGAATCTCAAAAATCTAAAGAATTTTTGATCAACAATACTAAAAATACTACAGTATTACATCAATAAGTAAAGAAATATTAAATTTCCAATTTTGTTTTAAAAATTTAATATTTCTTTACTGTTTGATGTAATAGCATATATCTATTTTCTTAATATGTTTTCTTTATATTTTAATAGGATGGCTTTGATAAGTTCTATCCAAAAATAATAATAATAAGCTTCTGATTAAATGTATGATATTAGCCATCCAAATGGTTAGATTGAATTATGATTTGTATGATATGAAGTCTATAAATAGGTAATTTTTATAAATAACTATTCTAATTTTGGACTTATGATTTGTCGTCAAGAATGAATTTGAACAAAAGTTCAAAATGCATAGTATTTACCAATATAGTTACTTCAGAATGATAAAACAAGAATTATATTTTCCTAGAAACAAATTTATGAAGCTAGCAATTGTACAATCACACTTATTTAAATGGAGATTTCTCTGTTTATATTTAATCTTCACTATAACTTTTGATTATGTATCTATAATATAAATCAGAATGAAGCTTTTTCTCTTATTTAGGAAATTTTTTGCTAACATTAATTTAAATTTATAAAATTTTATAATTCACAACAATTAAACAAAATTATTTTTGTTAAATTTAACATACAAACAAAATGATAACTTTTTATTATGAGTAGATTCTCATAATAAAAAACTTATCATTTTGTTTGTTACAAATTTTATTCTGCATGTGATAAAATATTCTATGTTAAATATGATAATTAATGGGAGTAAATATCATGAAAAAAAATTGCCATCTACAAATGAAATATATCAAAATTGAAATAATTATAAATAAAATACAATAGCCAAAACTTAATGAAATTCTATTAAAAATATGAACTTTCTTTTAAAAAAGTTATATCAAGATCTCAAAAATGAAAATCCTCATTACTAGTCCTTAACATTCAATTTGAATCATTAATCCCCAAGAATTCTTTTTACTATTCCTCAATGTGTTAAAATGATTCTAAATAGTTAGATTTTGCATTATACTAAATGTAAGAGAATTTAATTTATACTATTTATAAATTATAAAATGTCTAAATTTACTCTTTATTTTCAGATTCTGGCATTTTGACTTTTGCATTTTCATTTTCTTCCATTGTTTTTTCTGTTTTCTTTGCAGTTTATAAAGCCACAATATTTAGAATTTCTGAAACAAGGAAAAAGTTATATAAATCTATAAATAGTAGCTATTTTACTTTAAAGATATGATTTTGGTTCAGTATTTCTCCAGAATTTTGCAAAATCCTCTAACTAAATCAAATTAAAAAGATTAAAATATACAGTACTAATTATATGAATGTTTTATGAATTCACTGTGTACACACGCATACACACAGAACAGTTTCAATTCAAGTCATATATTCAAATTCAGTTTGCATATATCGTGCAAGTTAGCTATTAAAGTTAAAACTTTGAAATCATGTCCAGAAGTGTTAGTGATTATGATTGACAGCATAAGTATTAGGCTGGTCTGCAATCTGATTCTCACAAAGAGAGAAAGAATTTCCACAAGCATAGCCAAAGATTTTGGCATATTCTAGGAAAAAGTACTTAATATTATCCACAATGAAGTGCAATCATAGAATGATATGACAGCCAAAAAACTTTTCCAAGAGAGAAAAATCTGATATTATTATTATTATTATTATTATAATAATAATACACATTAACAAATGACACATGTAGGAAATGCCACATAGCACCCGAAACGATTCAACACATTACATCTGGTTGCAAGCTACCTGCACAAACCGATTACCTGCACAGACACAACCAAGTAGCAAACATAATACACCAAATATTACTTTCTTAATAATTACGTTTGGTTTCAAACCATCTGTTACCTTATTATAAAAAAGTAATGCTGCGAGTGATAATACTTTAGAGCGATCAGTCTTGCCAATTTACCTCCCATGCTTTGCGTAACCCACCTCCCCTACATTGAATGCGTGTGGGACACGTCTAACGCACTCAATGTAGGCAGCACGGTATGTGGATTGGAAACTGTAGCCGATCATGATTTCCGGTTTCCAGCGCCTAGTTGAAAGTGACAAACATTTTGGCCGGAGCTGTACATATATGGTACGTACATTATACTGTAAAGTAGGGGTAGGCAAAAGGCGGCCCGCGAAGGCATCTTATACGGCCCGCCGCATAAACTAGAACAAATTACAGTTTCAAGGGTCCACATTTGTAAAATTCTACTCGAAAAGAAAAAATAAAATAATGGATACTCTCACTAATGTACACGTACACTACCGAATTACTCCAAATTTTGATGATATAATTAACCATAAACATAGTAAATTTCACCATTCAAATTAAATTGTAAATTTGTTTTTTACAAAATTAATTACGTAGGTACCTAATATTTTTAACATTCTGATGTAATGGGTTGTTAGCAAGCAATCAGTTTGATAAAATGCTTATGTTTTTAAAGAAAATTATCTGAATTTATTATTTCGTAGAACGAATTATTTTCTAATGGAAAAAATAGCTTCTACGGATGCTTTTTGAACTCTCTACAAACAAAAACTAAGAAAGTAACATAAGAGAAGTATATTTTAAAAATAATAATGATACACGAATATATTGTTTGTGTAAGTATCAAAAAAGTGGCTACATACAATAGCGAGATTGACAAGAACTTGTGTGGATAAATTGGTGCAACCATTATTTTTGTCCTGTGTGATGGAGAGAGGAATATGTTTGTGCAAGAATCAATCTTGCTTGAACGTGAATAACGTTCAAGCAAGTGTTTTATGTCAAACTAGTTTTTATTAATTATTAATAGATTAGCTAATGTTATCATCAACAATTTCATTGCATAATTACATTATGGCGCTGTAAGGTTAAATTCGCCTTAGGTACATTTTAATTTTTATATTTCATCCTGAAGATTCTTTATCTGGCCCTCGGCAGAAAATAATTGCCCACCCCTGCTGTAAAGTATACAGCTTTTCAGAAATGTAAAGTTTGGATGCTAAACATGAATGTACTGTATTTTATTAAATTTAATAAATTCGGAGTTTATCCATACTACACGGGTTTTCGATAAACCGCCAACCCCGATTAGCCGCCAAAATCGTCCCCAAACGGATGGTGGCGTCTTATCGGGGTTTGACTGTACAAATAAATATACATGCGGAAGAAAACATTTTAAAAATAATATCTTTAAAATTTAAAAAAAATCACAGAAATTACATAAAATAACGTATAAATTTAATTATGCGGCACAATTTATACCAGAAGCTACCATACGTTATTTTCTTTCACGTCAGTTTGCAAAGTCCCGGATTTTAACGAATGTCATATAGTAATCAATACTTTTTTCCCCTTTCCTATTTAAAATTTCCTGTATATCATAATTACTTTCTTTTTTATTTCACGTTCATCATAGTAATGGTGATCTTTTTTGTTGACTGCAACATAGGACAAAACAGGTAAGTTATTACTCTCATCTACCCTTCTTAAAGTCACTGAC
>AYEL01082220.1:0-12122 GCA_000484575.1 Olivierus martensii | reverse complement strand
AAAAGAGGGGATATTCTTCAATAGAGGAATATGAAAGAGAAAAACAAGCTTTTATTCATAAATTTTTTCGGGTATGTGCATCGATAGGTATGTGTTAAAGAACGATTGTTTTGTAACAGGTTAGATTACAGATTTTGTAAAGTGAGCAAAGATACACCAACTTTAAATGCAGAAAAAAATGTTCAGAAAGTGAAGTCAATATTGTTAAAAAGAAAAACATTCTCGCTTTAACTGGATAGCATAAAAAAAGATACTGTATAATTATTAAATAAATGCTATATATGCTATATACTTTTTCTTAACTGGACAGCATAAAAAAAAAATACTGTATAATTATTAAATAAATGCTATATACGCTATATACTTTTCTTTTTTGGGGTCTTACATATATATTTTTCTTTATGTTTCGTGTTATTAATATTCTTAATAACCGAATGTTTGGAATACAAAATATGCATAGTCGACAATTAATTCAATTTCAATTCGAAATCGAAAATAGACTGCATATCGTCCCTCTCACTGACAAACTAGCATAATTGCATTTATGACTAATTTTAGCAAAGTATTTCCCAATGATTGCATATTGTGTGTGTATTATGTCTCAGTGTGGATTTACAAAAATTAATGAAAAATATTTTGTGTTGTAGGAGAGTAAATGTAATTTTCTAAATGTGTTAAATAAATACCATATCAGAAACTGTGTTATATGAGGGTTATCTATACTTACTATTGCAGAAATAATACCAATATTTGAATTTTGGAGAAGTCAATATATATAATTTTAACAAAACCAACACAACATAAATCACATGAAACTGCAAACAGTACACACTTCATTGCTTGATCAACTCACAATAAGCTCTGAATTGTTTTGTACTTGTTGAAATATAAACACTTACTTAAATATTGTTATTTTTCTGTTATTGTTTTGTCTGTGGTCTACTGACTTATTTTGTACCGATTATTTTGTACAATAAATTCTTTGAACCTATATATTTTTATTACTGTTGCTTATACCATTTATTACATTGTTGCCTTCTCCTAGTTACCATTTATTACATTGTTGCATGAATCCTTACCCTCTGGCTGAGGGCACTGGCAGCCACCACCAGTCTGCTCACCATTTAAATTATGTGTAAAAAATAATTGTATCTTACTACAATTATAATAATTAACAATAAAACAAAAATACATCAGCATCCTTTGGCATCCCTAAAATTTGTTTTCCATTTGTTTTGAATGGAATAATAATAAATAATTATTGTGTTTTTAACCAAATCTTAAGCCAGTAATAGTATCTAATTCAAGGATAGAAAAATCAATATATCAATATCAATAATATTGTTTTGACAAACAATATATCTTGACAGATTGCTTGGAAAATTGCTCTATTATTTGCAAAATTTTAATTTAAGTCATCCACTGTTCTAGAATATGTTAACCAATAGCAAAAATTAAAAATGTATTTTTCAAAAGTTGGCAGATTTTTGAATGCCAGATTTATGAAATTCTATTGTATTTAATAATAAAAAAAGCATTTTTCATTTTGTGAAATAATGAGATGATAAGTTTATAATGCATTAAAGACATTTCCAATTATTTATTTAAATCATTTTCACAGAATCTGCTTGTTATTATTTTCTAATGTTTTATTTTCAATAAAAATTCTACCTAAAATTAAAATATTTTAATTTACCGGTACACACGGATAGGCAATGAGGAAAATTCTAGCTTATTGAATGTAGTTGCAGTTATGCCAATAGTGACCAAGAGGAGAAGCTGTATTTTGAAAAGTTCTATCAAATCTGTCAATGGAACTTTATTGGATCCAACATAGATGATGGATTCCAACATTGCTTTTGTACATCATGTATAATTCCTCTATTGTAAAATGGGTTGACATTTAAATCTACTAACAACAATTTGAATCCTATCTCTCTTAATACCTGATTTGTGCAAAACTTAAGTAGAATTTTCCCAAAATTCATTTTTTGATATGGATTTATTAGTTTATAGGCAGATTTGTTATTTTAAAATAAGTAATTTTTAAAAAAGAAAAAAGTTCAGCCTTAGACAGAAAATACATTTTAATATATATAAAGAAAAGTTTTTGATCATTATCAATTGGTCTACATCAGCTTTCATACCAAGTAATATGCAAACTGATGTGTAGATCAGTTGATATGGTCAAAAACATTTCTGTAATATACGGTATATTAAAGTTGTGTTTTCTCCTTAGGGTTAAAAATTTTTTTTTTTTTTTTTTTATTTATTTTTAAAAAGCAGCAGAATGTCTACAACATAAATAATTTATTAACAATTAAGCTCTTTAGCAGACATTAATATTTGTGTGTTTGAATAGTCATAGTGACTAATATACTTAAGTACCATATATAGTCATGCATAAGTTGATCCATATATAAGCGGACCCCCAGTTTTCAAGTGTTAGAATAATATGATATTCATTGAAATAAATCAATAATTTCTTTTATAATTTTAAAAATTTCCCAAATCCTCTTCACTATTTGAATAAACATCATTTTACACGAAATACCAGACTTCACCATTGAAACATCATGCTACAATGCAACATGACAAAAAAGCTGGATGGAGAACAGGACGTGATCATGTAGCATCCAATCGCATTTCTCCATAATACAATTTTATTGAAATGTTTGCTCATTCAGAAAATATCAAAGAAATACCGGTACTCAAATTATTCATCATTTCCAAATCTGAATAAAAATATTTAACCAAGTTCATATGAAAAAAATCAGAATCAAAATACACAACAGAAATTTTTCTGCAAATGATACTTCCCTCTTTGGGAGTAGGAAGTCAATCAATGCATACACGATCGTCAAAAGCATAAATCTGATATCCTAAATAAAGTGAAAAATAATTGTCCTATATTTTTTAAATGATCAGAACTATCTGAAAATACACAAATTGCCAATCAGAAATATCCAAGAATATTATATAGTTTAATATTTATTTATATCTGTAACAGAAGTTACAAGATCAATAGACTAGAATTAGGGGTGAAAGTGTGTACTGGTTTTACAGTGCAGATCCAGCGGTGATAAATGTATGCAGAATCTCTGCAGTGTCTATAAGTGCATATATTGGAAGGTTTATGGAAACTACGTAAATCAACTCAGCCAAACTTCCCTTGATGGACAAAGTCTATACAGTGGGTGATCGGTTAACGAACAGTTCGGATAACGAACAAATCGGATAACAAACACTTTTTTGAAAGATTTTTATGTTCAGTTAACGAACACATGTTCGGATAACGAACACTTCACAGAACAAACTGTGGGACCCGCGGACTGACCAAATGACAGATCAGCCGGATGGCTGCGTGGTAAAGCTGTGGCTTACCATTCTGGAGGATCCGGGAGTCCAACTCCTACAATTTTTAGGAGGGATCTGGGTCCAGACCATTGAAACCCATCCTTCAGTCTTCTGGTTGACCCCATCATGGGTGTTGGTCAGCCTGTGATGATGGCGGCTCTATAAGTGGCCGCTGCCAGATAAAAATATTCCATGAGGATATTTCAGCTTAACTAACCTAACAGAATGACAGGCTTAGGCCTTGCGCGCTCGTGGACTTAGGGTAAGGATGGAAGAAAAGTAGTTTTCCCGATTAAAATGAACTAGGAGACACGTTAAACAAATCAAAGATTTATTAAAGAAGGTTAGAAAGAGATTTTACAATTTTTTTGGTGTTAGAATGACACCCATACCAGGTTAAGGTCAACAGGCTTGGAGCTCTCTACCACAACGACACTATTAATCACTTCCGAAAAATCCTGAAGGAGAGAGAAAAGCAATCCATTTTGGACAGATTCTTTATCGGAAAATAAATATAATATATGAAAATGAAAGATTATGTATGTATATATTATTGTTATTACATATAAATAACATAAATAAAAAATTATATAATTTCTTACTATGTTTTTTGGGTCTCCGGAACGAATTAATCAAATTCCCATTAAAACCTATGGTAAATCGATGATCGGTTAACGAACAATTCGGATAACGAACATTTTCTTTGAACAGATTATGTTCGTTAAAACCGATCATCCACTGTATTAGTATTGATTAGAGTGGCTTATGGAAACTTTCATTTGTACAGTACTTGAGTGCAAATCATGGTAGATGATGTTGATAGGAAGTGTCAACCTTTTAAACTTGGGGTTATCCATGGAACAGAGATAAGGAAAGGCAGTAGGTTGTAATCAGTACACTGGTATCTTTTTAGTTTCTCTCTGCATAAGTTTCTGTAGGTTTCTAGTGCTACTGAGGAAAAATTAAATTTAATTGAAAAATCTTCAATATTATTATTATTTGGCAATGATATAATGGATAAAAGTGGAAGAACACCTATGGAGTCCAAGGCATCTTTTTAAAAATAATGATTTAATGATGTCTAGTTCTTGATGATTGTGGAGAGTTATGAAATTGCTGAATTGATAAAGGCAGTAAGTGACTAGGAGCTTGATTTTTCATGTTGAATATTTTGACAGAATTGCTGTGTTTTGGAGAAGTGTTTTTGTAATTAATGAACAGAAGCATTTTGCTTATGAAGCTAAATGTAGGAGTTGAAACAGAGCTTGATAATGAGAATAATCCCAAAATATTTAGTGTTGGTTCACAATTTTAATGAGAGTATTATAGTAGTAAAAGCAGTCATTCTTGACTAGTTTGCCATCTTTATTGAATTTTATTATTTAGTTTTATTGGTATTGATTTCCATTTTGTTCTTGCTACACCATTTCTCCAAATGCAAAAGTGATTCTTGAAGACCTGTGTTGTCCTTGCTGAGTATGGAAAGATTATCTGCATATATCAAGCATGAGACATGAAAGATACTTTCAGTGATATACTAAGGAAGGTTGCCCATGAATAAGATAAAAAGATAATAAGTAATAATAGAGACAAAATATATTTTCAGGATATTGGGTTCAAAGATTTTACTATAATCTATGGAATAATCAAACTTCTCTATTAAGTGAAAAATAAACTTTTATCGTTATTTCCGAAGACCTTTTGGCTTAATTAAGTCATCCTCACTAGCTCTTTATACTAACAAGAACAAATCATTAAAATACATTTAAAATTTAAAATTTGAATTACATATAGAAAACAAATAAATTATAATATATATACAAAACTCTGTACCATGTAGTATAAATTAATTTCTTACATCATTTATAGATGTTTATTCTTTTAACATTTAGAGACTTTAATTATCTTTATAATTAATCATTATTAATATTATATTTTATTGTACGTCGGAAAACCATGATGCCAGGATCAGTTCAGGAGTATTATCATTTATCACATGCATTTCTTGGGAATACTTTATAATTTGTATTGTTTCAGCCAATTTAATCTCCTCTATGGATTTTACAGTTCTCACTATTTTTGCCTCATCCCAATGGATCAAGATGCAATTAGTATAAATGGTTTTTACAAATACTGTTTCAAACTCCCCTCTTTCTATATTCTTCCTGTGTTCATCTAGTCTGATTTTAAGCAATTGTATAGTGCTTCCTATATAAACCTCTTGTCTCTTTGTATTAAAATTATACAGCAGAATAACATAGATCCCAGCTTTCATTTCCGAAGAACATTCAGCTCTATTAAGCCGAAAGGTCTTTGGAAATAAAGATAAGAGATTTTTACTTTTCACTTAATAGAGCTGTTCGATTATTCCATAGATAAACAAAGATAAACACAATCTCTTGCTTTAACTGTCTATAATAATTTAAAAAAGCACTTCTAGCAAGGTATAAGCAGACTTTTAATCACTTAAAACGTTTTCGGACCTGATTAAAGTCTATCATCAGTACAACGTTTCCTATCTAAATCGTTCTAAAATTCTCACAACGTTATAGAACAAATTTTAAATAATAATAGACTACAATTCGTATTAACAATTTTTAAAAATAGAACATATCAGTCAATTCTAAGATTAACAAATTTGAAAAATAGAACATAACAGTCCATTCTAAGATTACATGTAATAAAGTAACATATAATATTAACATATAGAATTTATAATAAAACAGTCCTTTACAGCCCTTTAGCAAGTATAATAATTTTATTCTGGCATAACATTTTCGAACCTTAAGTGGTTCCTCTTCAGTGCCTCTTACTTACAAAATAGAACACTTACAAAATAAGAGTTAGAGTTCTATTTTGTAAGTAAGAGGCACTGAAGAGGAACCGCTTAAGTTTCGAAAACGTTATGCAAGAATAAAATTATTATACTTGCTAAAGGGCTGTAAAGGACTGTTTTATTATAATATTAAGCAAGTTGTTTTTGATTATATAGAATTTAAAATCTATATAAATATAAATATAAATACACAAATATAAATAAGATAAGATTAAATTCAAAGAAATATAGAGTAAATAAATATACATATAAAATGCATAAAGAAAGACAAATAATGTAAACCTGTTATTATCCAGGAACATGGAGGACCCCACATGTCTAAATACCTTACTTCAGTAGCATCATCAATGAAGAACAGACTTAGTAACACCCAAAAGGACGAGAAATACAAATACTTAATAAGGAACATAGTCAAGGCAAGCTAGGTCAACATAACTATATTCTATTCTTAGCAGTCCATACCCATGATAGCGGCAAATCATCTGGAGTATTATCATTAATCAGATTCTTAGACATTGAATGTTTGATCATCTCAATAGCCTCATGTGTGATTAAGCCCCTCCCAACATAAATAATCTTTATTACTCTAGCGTTAGCCCAGTCAATATCAATATAATCAGGTCCGAAAACATTTTAAGTGATTAAAAGTCTGCTTATACCTTGCTAGAAGTGCTTTTTTAAATTATTATATTCCATAGATTATAGTAAAGAAGAAAGTAAAAAAGTAAGATTATAAACAATGTCGAAGATTTTAGTTATCAGGTTAAGAGTAAGGCCATTAATATGGTAAAGGGTATGCAAAGTTTCTTGATTAGCAGGTTGCATGAGATAGTCAAATTCTCTCTTAAAGTCAACAAATGCAGCATACAATTTCCCTTTATTCTGTGAGCGATTATTTTCTATTTCTTTTAATAAGACTCTTAAAGCTTGAGAGATAGAATGAGATTTTACAAAGCCATATTATTCAGTTGGCAGGAGATGAAATGTGTTTTCAATGAGATGCTTGTTTAATAGCTTAGTGAAAATTTTGAACGAGCAGGAGAGAAGAGAGATGTAATTTCCAGGGTTATTTTTGCCTTTAGCTTTGTAAAGAAGAATAAATTTGCTTTTTTTCTACTGTTTGGGGAGTATTGTGTTGTTTAAACTATGATTAAAGATTTCAAGCCATATTTGTTGGATATTTGGAGTGCAGCATATGAGTAGATTATAGCAGAGTAAGTTACTCCCAAATGATTTCTTTGATGGATGATGTTGCATAATGTTTTGGAAACTTTGCTGGCTGAAAGGGAGATTAATCCAGTCATTGCGTTTGGAGGTATTTGTAAAGGTCTGATTTCAAAGTTTGAAAATGAGTTTTTTAAAATAGAAGGATTCAGATTGGGATGTATGAAATTTAGTTGGCAGAAAAGAATCCAAGACCTATTAGTGCTTTTCTTTATTTGCTTGAATAATTGGGATTCATCGTAAGATGATTTCTTTACTTCCATTATATTATTATATCATATATTATTTCTATCTATATAATAATCTATATAATAATTTGTTTATCCTTATCAGTGCCACGTACAACTTTACACTGAAATAGCTCAAAGACTATGCAATGAAATTTTATAAATCTTTTTGATTTGAGTTTCTATGAGATGAAATTAGAGTTTTTGACTATTAAATATATATTTTAAAAACTGTTATAAAAAATTTCAAAAAGTCAAATATCGACAAAACTTTATAACTTATTTGATAGATGGCGCGATGTGTCTGCCTGAGATGTTGGCTTTCTGGTAGAGTAGGTTAGGTCTTATCACTCACTTGTCAGATGATAATTATGTATAATTTAATAGTTAAGAAGAATATATAATACTTAAAAGAGCAAAGAAAAGCAATTAATTGTACAAACATATTCCATTTTATTTTAATACAGTGGGTGATCGGTTAATGAACAGTTCGGATAACGAACAAATTAGATAACGAACACTTTTTTGATTTTTATGTTTGGTTAACAAACACTTCACAGAACAAACTGTGGGACCCGCAGGCTTACCGGATAGCTGCATGGTAAAGCTGTGGCTTACCATTCTGAAGGATCTGGAGGTCCCACTCCTTCAATTTTTTAGGAGGGATCTGGGCCAGGACCATTGAATCCCATCCTTCAATCTTCTGGTTGACTCCATCATGGGTATTGTTCAGCTTGTGATGATGGCGGCTCTATAAACGAATCATGGGTGTTGGTCAGCCTGTGATGATGGTGGCTCTATAAGTAGCCATCATGGGTGTTGGTCAGCCTGTGATGATGGTGGCTCTATAAGTGACCACTCGCCAGTTAAAATATTCCATGAGGATAGTTCGGATTAACTAACCTAACGGAATGACAGGCTTAGGCCTTGTGGATATTTCGGCTTAACTAATCTAATGGAATGACAGGCTTAGGCCTTGCGTGTTTATGAGCCTGTGATGATGGCGGCTCTCAATAAATGGCCGCCTCCAGATAAAAATATTCCATGAGGCTATTTCGGCTTAACAACCGCCACCGCCAGATAAAATTATTCCATGAGGATAGTTTGGACTTAACAAACCTAAACGGAATGACAGGCTTAGGCCTTGCGCGTTTGTGGACTTATGGGTAAGATGGGAGAACAGTAGTTTTTCTCGATTAAAATGGGAATGACAGGCTTAGGCCTTGCGCGCTCGTGGACTTATGGGTAAGGACGACAGTAGTTTTTCCCGATTAAAATGAACTCGGGGACAACGTAAAACAAATCAAAGATTTATTAAAGAAGGTAAGAGAGAGATTTTACAATTTTTTCCTGTTAGAATGGCACCCATACCAGGTTAAGGTCAATAGACTTGGAGATCTCTACCAAGACAATGCTATTAATCACTTTCAAAAATTCCCAAAGGAGAGCGAAAAGCAATCGATATTGGGCAGATTCTTTATCGGAAAATAAACATAATAGATGAAAAATGCAAGATTGTGTATGTATTATATTATTGCTATTACATATAAATAAACATAAATAAAAAATATATAATTTCTTACTATGTTTTTTTGGGTCTCTGGAACGAATTAATCAAAATCCCATTAAATCCTATGGTAAATCGATGATCAGTTAACACACAATTCAGATAATGAACATTTTCTTGGAACGGATTATGTTTATTAACCGATCACCCACTGTATACTATATCTGTTTTTTTAATTTAATTAACGATATTTGTGGCGTCATGATGTTTCTGACATGAGAAAATAAAACTGAATAATCCTTTTATAACCTGTAAAGCCAGTGGATATTTTCAAATAACTTTAGGGAAATTCAGCGGCAGTGAATGAAGTAGTTGATAGTCAATCAGTCATATTACAACGTCTCCCCTCATCCATTCGCCATTGCATTCACTTTAGTTGACAGCTCATATCTGTATACAAAATATCAAATTACGCCATCCTTAAATTTTTCTGAGATGTCTGAATTGGTCAAGGAAACAATCTATAGTCATGTGTCAAAATTAGGCAGTTCTATTGGCGAAAACGTTTGTGATGGACACAATATGCCAACGATCATTTCTCCAAATAACAAATGAGCACGTGTAGATTGATCATCGGTTAGACTAAAGAGCAGTAATAAAACAACAAAAGAAGAGTAATAGACACGAAAAATACATGAAATAACTTGCGTGCAAGATGAAAAGTAGTACCAAACGAAACAGGTCAATCTATAAGTCAACAATCAAAAAAGAAACAGGAGTGAAATCAGTGATATATTCGAGATAGATTGCTTTAATAATGTCTATTTTCTAGAATTAACAATCCATCCCACTGACACGTAATTAAATATGCAGTCATCAGTTCCGTTGTGTTAAAGATTTGTATAAAAAGGTATGTATATTTCGAAAACGGTACCGATCTCACCTCTGATTCTTTTACTGATCTTTGACCTAAAGGTTGTTCTTTCGTTAGGTATTACTTTTGCCGGTGATTGCAATTATACCCATAGTAATGTATGTGAATGGCTTTACGTCCACCATGTTATCAAGTCATACTTTCGCACAAGAAAACAACTGAATTTTCTCTTTCTAACCTGTACTATCATTTTAATGATGTTAGGAGAGTTCAATTTAATAAGTGAATAGCTTATCTTCAATCAGTTTAAGTAGATATACCATCCAATCTGCGTGGTTGGCAACTTGGCATAACTCTGTAGACGAAATAAGTTGATTCTAAAATTTTTCAAAGAGACGTCCTGATTAGTCAAGATACTAATCTGAAATCATGTGTCAAAATTAAACAGTTCTATTTGTAGAAATTCTCACGAAGACTATATGTCATCATCGTTCTCCGAGCAACAACAATAAACATGCATACATTGATCATCCCTAAGACTAACGGATAGTAATAAACTGGCAAATAAAATGCATAATAGGCAAGAAAAATATAAAAATAAATTAGTTGCAAGAAGATTTCAGACACAGATAGATTATACTTTTATTTGTAAATACTCTGAAAGGCCTCGCTGTTATTTTTCTATACTTACGGACAGCGTTGCAGAGTCAGATAGTAAATGATCCGACTCCGACTCCACCTTTTAAAAAGAAATCTAACTCCAACTCAGACTCCACCTGTCAAATAAAATCCGACTCTGACTCCCGATTCCACCTTTAAAAAAAATCCGACTCCGACTCCCAAAAATTTGTAAGATCTGACTCCAACTCCTGCATAGTTAACTTTAATATTTTATTATTGCAAGTGAGTCTTCTGGCTACTTTATATTAATTTTATAGCACTTTGGCCCATACTTTCTTACAATTTTTAAGAGATATTATCCAAAATTTGGGCTGTGTATAGGTTGTTACAATTTACAATATCAACAACTGAGATAACAATTAGCAACTTTAATACACTGAAAAGAGAAATGCATGTCCTTTAAAATTTTACATGATTTATTTTATTGCTATTGAAATTTGAATAATAATAAAATTTTTCTCCTTGGAAGCATTTAGTTATGCCAAAATTACTTTAAATATAATTTCTAAATAACTATTCCAAGTTCTAACTAGTATAAATGCCTGTTAAAATAAAATTAACACTGGATTAAAAAGTAAAAGCTTCTTTTTAGAGTTTTAAATTTTAATTACATACCAAATAGGCAAATACCAAAATTAAATTTAAGCATTATTTCTAATAAACAAAACAGCCTCAGCAAGTTCAGCTGTCTGTTCTCTGATCAGCTCTGATCAAATGGAGTGAAGAAAATAGTCTCTCTACGCTGACCTGTGTTGGAGGCAGAGCTGTAACAAGAAGCGTAGCATCTTTTACAATTTCAGGATATTTAGAGTTGGCCTCTCTAACATTTAATTTAGATTTTCTTTCAAAACGTTCAACTTCTATTAAAGTTTTGTTAAATTCCACCTTGAAATTTGCTATTTGCGATATATTTGTAGGGTTTACTTTTTTCAGTATCAGATTCGAGTTTTCTTCTTTTTTGACACTGGAGATGGTCTGCTTGATCCAATAATTTTTCAAAATCAGTTTCATCATCAGTATTTGAATTGGACTTTGGATTTTTATCAAATTTTAAGTCCTAAAGTCTGGATAGGTTTATACACAAGTTTCGCATTTTTACCAATTTTCAAACTCTGAATACGGGGAGTCAGCTTATATTTAAGTATATACGGTAATTTAATAAATTTAAATTTAATTCTAATTTTTCTTTCATATATGTATATATTTACCCTCCAGCAGAGTGAGCGGAGCACTCGTTTGGTCCACTGGAGTTGAGTATCAAACAGAAAACCACATCATCGGCTGAAATGAGCCGACACACTGCACTTAAAAAATTAAAATGAACTCTTATCAAACTAAATTAATATGTTACATTGGCATTAGAGCAGATACCTTAGACTACCTTCAATAACCCTCTTGCATTTCTGTTTTTTATTT
>AYEL01082219.1:0-17926 GCA_000484575.1 Olivierus martensii | reverse complement strand
TTTTTACATATTTATTCACAGTGCCAAGTTGTGATGTGATATAAATTATTTACTATTTCTGTAAATTATTTTCAATTGTCATTTATTTTTATATTCATCCCTTTATGTTCTTCATGAAACTTTTCATGAATAAAAAATCCTTTCTTTTACGTTTTGTGAAAATTTTTCTTGTGTCCTTCCACTTATTTTACAGAGTGTATATATCACTAGCTCTAGGTAAATAGGGACTTAAGGAGTCGGGAGTTGTTTGTTTTTTCCGACTCTGACTCTGACTCCTGACTCCAGGCAGTTTAAAAATTCGACTCTGACTCCCGACTCCTGGCAGTTTTAAAATCCGACTTCGACTCCACCCAAAAACCTCTGACTCCCCGATTCCAACTCCGACTCTGCAACACTGCTTACAGATTACCAAAAATATTATATTATATTTAATACTTGACAGCAGGGCCACTGAGAGAAATTTTCGGGCCCGTGACAAGTCTGTGGTCTGGGCCCCACTTAAAAAAATGCATCACTTTGGTTTAATAAAAAAAAGCCATATGAAACATTAAGCATTTATTTAAAAAATGAAAACAATAAATTCAAAGTTCCATACATTACATGATGATGATGATGATGATAAGCCATTCAGTCAAGGCCGACTTTTGGCCACTTCATGGATCAAGATTCTCCACGCTTCCCTGTCTCTGACTGCTTCTTTCAGTTGTTCCATGCACAAGTTTGTGTCGGCCTTGATTGTGTCCAGCCATCTTGTTTTCTGACACCCTCTTCTTCTCGAACCACTGACTGCGCCGAGCATTAAAGCTGTTTCTAACGAATTAGCCCGCATGATATGACCAAAAAACGAGAGCCACTGCTTGGTGATTTTGCCCTCAAGTGATACATTTGGTCTGACACATTCCAGGATTGTTTTGTTTGTGACTCTTGCAGTCCATGGTATGTGCATCATACCCTCCAGCACCATAGTTCGAAAGCATCGATTTTCCTTCTGTCAGCCTTCTTGAGTGTCCAGCTCTCACATGCATACATGAAGATTGGGAAAACAATAGCATTGATCCAACGGATTTTTGTTGTAGTGCTGATGTCCTTGCTTACAGCTACATGCCAGTCCTAAGCCCGGATAAATGGGGAGGGGTGGGGAAAGCAATGGCAAACTACCCTACTATTGCTGCCAAAAAATCTCATACATTACATACTATGTTAAAAAAATAAAAAAATTTATTTTGGTACGACTGCTTTAGGTGCTCTGTTGGCAGCCTGCAAACTATCGGGCACATTACGTGACACTTCAGGCCCGATGGTCGGACCCTTTTCGATGCCGGGCCCGTGACAAAAGTCACGGATGTCACCCCCTCTCAGCGGCCCTGCTTGACAGATTCAGATATATAAAAGATATGTAAAAATGAAATAAATATTTTCAGTCATATTTATAACATCACTACAAAATCTGTTGGATGATAATTTTACATTAATTCACAAAAAAAATTTCATTTTAGCTTAATTTAATGGCTTTAGAATCGCCATGTACTGAGATCACACATTTGAGCAAGCAAAACAACTTTTCTGTATTTAAACCGTATGGTCATTTGCCAGCGGTCAGAATGTCTAATGATGTCAAGAAAGATTAAATGGGATTCATGGCACTGTGTCTTGAGGCAGATATATTTTCAAACAAGCAACGAAAACAAGGCTGACGAGGGAGAGAGATGATGGGGGTAAAATTCCCCAGTTCGAGATTCATGAGGACCTGCATATCAGCCCACAATTTTTTTTACATGCCAATTAGCCGTAGAAAGAAGGTTCTGAAAATTAGAGTCCGAAGCGGGAATAATAAATTGCCAACCTTATAACTCTAAAATTAATTGGAGCCCATGTAAATTTTTCCTGTGTCCGGTGACGTCTCTCAGCTTCTGGCAAAAAACTTTAGTCCCAGTGGAGTATTTAATTAAATTCAACAGAAAATTCTGGAATTACTCCTAATTAAGTATCATAGATATAAAATGAAGAATGACTGTAATGTCGCTAAGAAATAAGGCAACAGGAGACTGATTATCAAACAGCACTAAATTAATTGTTGCAAAAATGATTGAGAAGAGACCAATTGGTGAATATGTTTTAATTCCCAGAATAACTTATCATGAATTTTCGTTTGAATGGCGAAGATGTTTCCAGTGAAATAAGCATGTGGAATCACAATAATTAACATTCAAAACAAATCTTTGAATTCAATTGAAGCTTATTTAGAAAAATATATTTTCTCAGGTTAAATTATATTGCAGCCTCATTAGCAAGTGCATTAGATAATTTGTAATTTCTTATTTCCAGTTATCCCAAAAATTCCGTAATTAATTTTTATAAAGAAATATGTTCTTAATTAATAAGACAAGCTTAGTTAATAATAAAGAAATTTTGCCTATTAATTAAATTATAAAATCATTCATCTGATCACCATCATATTTTTTTTTATTGCTGGCATAGCTGCAATGGGTTTACTAGTATAATATTAACTGATGATATGTGCATTAGCAGCAGCCATGTTTATTCTTAAAAAAGGACTGGTCTATACATTACTAATCTTATTTATAAAACACTTAATAAATTAATATTTTTGAATTTATTTAAATATGAACATTTATATGTATCCACATATTTTTAATAATATAATTGAAAAGGAATAAATACTACCATAGAATGCACTATTAGTGCAAAGAAGATGCAATGAGATTGCATCATATATTTTCAATTGTATCTGTGCCGTATTCAATATTTAAATACCTATAGAAATATTAATTTATGTACAATCATACATATCCATATTTTTTAACAAAACAATTGAAAGAATTATTAGAAATAAATATTTATTACACACCACCATATTTATTAGAAATAAATATGGTGGTGTGTGTGTGGCTGGCATGAAGATGTGACAGAAACACGGTACAACTGGGTAGGTGAATCTTCAACCTGGCAGAAAAATTTCCAATTTTTGATTGATCTATGTATAAACCAACCTCTTCTTCAAAAATTTTTTCTGGGAAAAATCCTTGGCTTATACATAAGTATATATAGCAATTTTTTAAGCTGAATTTTATTACTATCTTATTTTTCAAGTTAGAATTTTCTACATAGCCTATACTTATCACAAGATCCATCAGTTTCAATTTTTTTTTTTAAACACTGATGTTCCTTTCTGTATTTGGTAATTTTTCTCATATCAAAATTTTTAATAAATTCTAATAAACTGTAAACATTAAACAGATAATAACTTCATTATAAACAGAAATTTAGTTTTTATAAACCTCCTAATAGTTTGTTTTACTTCTATTTTTAAAATCTTATCAATATAGTCTAAATATATTGAACAATGCAATCTAATGACACAAATAAATTTAAAATTATGTTAATAAGTATATGATTTAAAGCTAAGAAAAATTTTATGTTGCAGAGAAACTCAAAAGGAAGAACACCTTCTAGGTGATTTCCTGTTTAGAAATGATTCAATTCTTCTATCAATGAAAATCACTTTACTTTTCACAGCTTAATAAAAAAAATTAAGAACTGCTTTGTAATAATTTTTTGAATAATTAATTAGATAGGAAAAGAAGAACTTACTAGTATTTTATGAAGAATTTATTGTTATTTAATCTTATTTGATACAACTTTGCATTTTTATATTTTGCATTAAAATAGATTTTTGTAGTAATTCTTTGAAAGAAAATAAAAATTGTTTGGTTTAAAATTTGTCTTATGTTTCAATTAACAAGTTATAGTTAATTCATTCTTTATGTTAACAGACACAATTGATTCTTAGTTAAATTAAATCAGGAGGTTATATATCATTTGACATTTCAATATTCTGTTCATAAACAGTATATTGATAGTTCATTCATATTTGTTATATGGTATATTCCATTGTTATCATATGCCATTTGAATAAATTCTACAAAAAATACAGAAGGTGAAATCTATTTCAAGTATGAATTTTTTAATTGCAAATTAGCAATTTAAATTTCCCACAATTCTTTTGACTGTAGAACTGTTATCAGAGTCGATAGAATTGTCAATATTATAAATAATCATTGGTGCATTTTAATGTATAATCCCAATATTCTGATTTAATATATATCATTTGTATTTAGTATATATTTTTAAGTTCATTTCCTATGTTAATTTTTAAGTAAAATCCTCTAACTAAATAATATATTCTATTAATTTCTATAATTATTCTTTATTTCTATAATTAAATTGTAAGTAAAAAAACATACTACAATATATTCAAAGATTTAATTAACTTTCAACTTTCTTTTAATTAATTAATTTTTAAACTGATAAACTTAATACTTTAACAAACTTAATATTTTAATACCAATAATTTAGTCTCTCTATCAAAACTGAAGAAAAATCACAAGTAATAACTTTAATGAATAGAAAACAATAATTAAAATGAAAGATATTAATTTTTCTGGTGTTAGGAAATGAATAAAGAATTTAGTGAATTAATGAGAGTAAAGAATCAAACAGAAGAAAAAGAAAATAAAGAGGAATCATCAGAAAAGAAAACTGATGAAGTCAATTCATTGCAAATAACTCAAATTCAATATTGTGAAATAGCTATTGGTACAGATAATTTAACAGAACAATTGGAAAATAAAAATATCCACTTAAATGCATTAACAACAGAAAAGAAATTAAGTGAGACATCTACATCAGTTACTTCCACCCTCAATAATATCAAACGAAGAGATTCTTCATGTCAAACTTATGACAATTTAATTCCAGAAACTAATGTGGAACAAACAAAATTGGATGCTTGTGCACCTCCTTTAATAAATGGATTTAATGAAGATACTGAAACAAGGACAGTTTCTTTAGGTACTTCTCCAACAAATGATATATCTACACAATTCTATCCAGAAAGAAATAATCTTGCAGGAATGAGACGTTCTTTGTCTCGTCTGTCATTAAATTATGGACCTAGACAATCTGAATTCAGACAGCAATCATATCAGAATCAGGAATGGCCAGGATATGGAGAACCTCTTTACAGAAGCATTAGTCAATCCTCATTGATTGGTGAAGCAGTAAGTTTAACATGAAACCATTTATATTTTTATAATAAATAGAAGGAAATATACAGAAATGGATTTCAAAATTTCAGGATATGTGGAGTCCTGATTTACGAAGAATGAAAAAACCAGATTATTATTTGAGTATTGAAGAATTGGTGGAAAGACGTCGACAGGAAGCTATGAGAGCCCAAGGATTAGAGATTGTTCGAATGATTCGAGTAAGTTGTATTTAAATCATTTCTGATGTTTGAAATTTTAACTGAATATAAGTAGTCTTTGATTTATAATGGGGTTCAATTCAAACTCTGCTGTCATATGTCCTAGTACATTTCTCCCTGGTTATAGCACAGATTTGTGGGGTGGAGATCTCACCCGAGTTATAAGACAACTATGCTATAACTAACTGCTACAGTTATTCTCTAATGGTCTTTTAGACCATTAGAGAATAACAAGCACTTTAAGCAAAAAAAATACACAATTTATAATTAAGTTCTAATTTTACTGTTGCACATGATAAACATAGCTACACATTTGATATTTTTTAATAATCAAAAAGAAACTGCTGTGAAATAATATGAATCAGTGCCGTAACTAGCCATTCCTGTCCCCTATGCAAGAATTTGCCTTTAGGCCCCTTAATTAATTAGGTTTGGGAAAATAATAAAACAAATACATTACAATAGATTTTTAATAAGATTTATTTTAATTGCACTTTTCCGGCTTTCATTTCAGCATATTCGTTAATTAACATCATCATAATTAATATTTTTAACAATATTGTATTCTATTGAAATAATAGAAAGATTGGATAAATGTTCTTATCCGATAGTTGATCTTAAATAAGTTTTTATTAATTTCAACTTGCTAAACTTCTCTCGCACGAAGCAATAGAAATGGGAAGATTTAGAAATATTCAAAGAGCGACATTGATATTTGGGTAAGATTCAATTAAACCAAAATCATGAAGAGCCTGTATAATATTAAGCGAAGATGCAGTTTTCATATTTTGTATAAGAGTCATTACTTCAAACTTAAAATTTTCAATTTCACATGTGAATTCGTACTTTTTTAAATCTTTGCTATATTTAATAGCGAAATCTGCAGCTGATTTTTTAAAATCAGCAACACTCATGTATTATAAAGACTAGCCATAGAGAAAGCAAAAATCATCATAGATAGTTTTTATTTTTTGATAATGCCAATCTATTATTTGAAACAATAGTGTGTCAAGAACAGGGGCAGACCATTAACTTTGGGGTCCTGGGCTAATTGTTTGAAGGCTTACTAAATTAACCTATTGGTGAGAGCTATGCTAAACTAACATGCTTTAGAGGAGCTAGATTTGCACTCCCATTCTGACATTGACCACATTACTTGCATAATTGACAAATGATAAAATATATTTTGATTTTTTGACTACCAACAGAGCCATATTTACTATTTACTATCATTTAAAACATTGATATTTGATATTCTATTCAAATCCAATAGTGTTGCAAACCAATGATTTAAATGTTATTTAGATAATGTTTAAATCATTGGTTTAAATGTAGGCTTGCCATACGTCCGGGTTTGGCCCGGACTGTCCTGGATTTCAATAGTCGTCCGGGATTTTGTCCTGGGCTTTATAATGTTTCGGATTTCAAATTTTATTCATTCAATTATCTGTCAATATTTTTTATTTAGTTCCATCAACTCTTTTATTGTGGTAAATAGCACTTGTGCAGCAACAGGTACAAATGCTGCACATGAGCAATAACATAAATCAGATGAGGGGCAAAAGAAACAGCTGACTGGACTAGATATTGGCAATGAGTCTCCGAAACCTGGACCCAGTCACGAATGAAAGTGACGATTTTACTTTTAAAGTTGTTTTTTAATGTTGTTTGTACATTTTCCTCTTATTTTAATAAAATAATTGAATAAATATAATATACGGGAGACCTTTTTTAATATGGAAAGTCATATTAAAAAAGGTCTCCCGTATAAGCATTCTGGTTACCTCCAGAAAATTATGGCAACTCTATTTAAATGTTAAGTTATTGTTGGTTTAAATTTTTAATTTAAATTGTTTTTATTTTATTTTTTTTGACTGCGAAGGGAGCCCTTTGATTGAACGGGGTCCTGGGCTGCAGCCCATAAAGACCATGCCTAAAATATGCTAAGTAACACAGGCACTATAACACAGTAAAGATGTATTTTAAAATAATTTATTAGTGAACAAATGTTTTGGCTTTCTATCCCATCCTCAGGTTCTTAAGCTCAAATACAAATTCTCGAACATGTTTAAGAATTTTAAAAAAAAAAAAAAAATAAAATATTTATGAATAATTAAAAAATATTCCTCGATTTATTATTTTTGTATTAAACAATTTTGAATTTATTATTTTTACGGAAAAATATAAATGTAATAAAAACACTATGATGATAACTGGGCCAAAATCATTTGCGATGAAATTATTCTTTGTTAAGACGTAAATTTTAGTATTACTGTATTTTATATATAGTAAGATGACATAGTAGATAATCTTGAACTGTTTTCTGGAGTGCATTAACACCTATTTATATAAAAAAAAAGAAAAATACGGAAAATATAACCTTGACCTGCATGTTTTGTTTTATATTTACTCACACTTTCGAAACGGAAATGTTTCTAAATCTGTTTGATATTTCTCGAAGAAAAAAACGTGCAATTAATACCATTACACTAAAAATATTTTTAACTATTTATAAAACGTACAAATTATTATCCACTTCACAAAAAATATTTTTAAAGCATACACATTATTATCCACTTCATTAAAACTATTTTAAATATTTATAAAACATACATAACAACTACTTCACTAAAAATATTTTTTAATATTTATTAAACATGCACATAACAACTACTTCACTAAAATATTTTTAATATTTATTAAACATACACATTATTATCCACTTCATAAAAAATATTTTTAATATTTATAAAACATACACATTATTATCCACTTCATAAAAAATATTTTTAATATTTATAAAACATACACATTATTATCCACTTCATAAAAAATATTTTTAATATTTATAAAACATACACATTATTATCCACTTCATAAAAAATATTTTTAATATTTATAAAACATACACATTATTATCCACTTCATAAAAAATATTTTTAATATTTATAAAACATACACATTATTATCCACTTCATAAAAAATATTTTTAATATTTATAAAACATACACATTATTATCCACTTCATAAAAAATATTTTTAATATTTATAAAACATACACATTATTATCCACTTCATAAAAAATATTTTTAATATTTATAAAACATACACATTATTATCCACTTCATAAAAAATATTTTTAATATTTATAAAACATACACATTATTATCCACTTCATAAAAAATATTTTTAATATTTATAAAACATACACATTATTATCCACTTCATAAAAAATATTTTTAATATTTATAAAACATACACATTATTATCCACTTCATAAAAAATATTTTTAATATTTATAAAACATACACATTATTATCCACTTCATAAAAAATATTTTTAATATTTATAAAACATACACATTATTATCCACTTCATAAAAAATATTTTTAATATTTATAAAACATACACATTATTATCCACTTCATAAAAAATATTTTTAATATTTATAAAACATACACATTATTATCCACTTCATAAAAAATATTTTTAATATTTATAAAACATACACATTATTATCCACTTCATAAAAAATATTTTTAATATTTATAAAACATACACATTATTATCCACTTCATAAAAAATATTTTTAATATTTATAAAACATACACATTATTATCCACTTCATAAAAAATATTTTTAATATTTATAAAACATACACATTATTATCCACTTCATAAAAAATATTTTTAATATTTATAAAACATACACATTATTATCCACTTCATAAAAAATATTTTTAATATTTATAAAACATACACATTATTATCCACTTCATAAAAAATATTTTTAATATTTATAAAACATACACATTATTATCCACTTCATAAAAAATATTTTTAATATTTATAAAACATACACATTATTATCCACTTCATAAAAAATATTTTTAATATTTATAAAACATACACATTATTATCCACTTCATAAAAAATATTTTTAATATTTATAAAACATACACATTATTATCCACTTCATAAAAAATATTTTTAATATTTATAAAACATACACATTATTATCCACTTCATAAAAAATATTTTTAATATTTATAAAACATACACATTATTATCCACTTCATAAAAAATATTTTTAATATTTATAAAACATACACATTATTATCCACTTCATAAAAAATATTTTTAATATTTATAAAACATACACATTATTATCCACTTCATAAAAAATATTTTTAATATTTATAAAACATACACATTATTATCCACTTCATAAAAAATATTTTTAATATTTATAAAACATACACATTATTATCCACTTCATAAAAAATATTTTTAATATTTATAAAACATACACATTATTATCCACTTCATAAAAAATATTTTTAATATTTATAAAACATACACATTATTATCCACTTCATAAAAAATATTTTTAATATTTATAAAACATACACATTATTATCCACTTCATAAAAAATATTTTTAATATTTATAAAACATACACATTATTATCCACTTCATAAAAAATATTTTTAATATTTATAAAACATACACATTATTATCCACTTCATAAAAAATATTTTTAATATTTATAAAACATACACATTATTATCCACTTCATAAAAAATATTTTTAATATTTATAAAACATAAATAAAATATCTATATTTATTTTTGATGATTAATTTTAAGTAAGCGAATAAAATTATAAAATATAATTTACTTAAAAGAATTAATCAAAATTTTCTTTCACAGTGATATTCCAAGCTAGCAAAGCATTTGCTCACGTTTTCAACAAAGAAAAATTTATGAGATTTTTTATCGGATTCAAACCATTCTTTCTATGTTACACAGCAGAAGCTTACGAAGTAAGTAAGAGTTATGATATAAATTATGTTAATAAAAATTTTAAAAGAAATTTTTTTAAATGTTATTTTTATTATTTTAGGCAGTAATAGGAAATTCATCTAATATAAGCAAGGATTTCGGTTATTCTTTTCTGACACCATGGCTTAAATATGGTCTTTTAACAAGGTGTGTGTATTCGGCATATGTATACCCTGCTTTAATATTTTACACGAGTATACGTAACGTAGATTTTAATAATTTTTATATAATTTAATGATAAATTTATTCTGTTTTCTTTTTATTTAAAATTAAAGTACTGGAGATAAATGGAAGGTGAGAAGGAAAATGTTGACTCCTGCATTTCATTTCCGTATTTTGGGAGACTTTTTACCAACTGTCGAAGGTCAGGCAAAAATACTCGTAGAAAAGCTTAACACAGCTTGCATGAAAGAATGGGTCGATATAATTCCACTCGCTACTAGATGTGCACTCGATATTATTTGTGGTTAGTTTCATAACTTGGCATTTTAATTTTTTTATATAATTAAACATGAAATTTAAAAATTAAACTTATCTTTTTTTTTTTTTTTTTTTTTTTTTTTTTTTTTTTTTTTTTTTTTTTTTTTTTTTTTTTTTTTTTTGTATAGAAACTGCCATGGGTATCCATTTAGGATCTCAGACTAATACAAACTGCGAGTATATCAAAGCACTACACGAGTAAGTTTTGAGGAATATACGATAATAATAAAATAATTACCCGTGTAATTTAATAAATTATTTTTTTTTTCTTTTTTTAGAGTCGGAGAAGTATTTCCTAATAGATTTATAAAGCCGTGGCATTGGAACAATTTCTTTTTCTATCTGACAGAAACAGGAAAAAATTTCAAGAAAAATGCTGCAATTTTAGAAAATTTTACTAGAAGTGTGGGCCATAAATGAAAAAAGTGCCATAATTAAAAAAGGCCGTTATAGCGAAATGCCGTATAGCGAGGTATGGGTATATTTTTACAACTATCAAATTTTGTGTGTGAAAAAGTGCTAAAATCATATTATTTACAAGGGGTAACTTTCCCAAATTATAATTTATTGGATCAAGATATCTGTAAAAAAAATAAGGATAAACTAAGAAGGAAATGTGTGATAGAGCAAGTCGGACAAATTCGGACAAACTGTTATTGAATTTTTGGCAGTCCAAAGATGACAAATGTGTTAATTGATTCGGATTAAATTGGAATTAAAGGTTAATTAAAATTTATTAAAATATCTACTTAAAATCAAACTTTTGGTTAATACAACAAAAATATGAATAATATAAAATTTAAGCTTTTAACCATTTTTTGTCTAAGCAAAATAATGAAGTTATTGATTTTTAAACTTTGTCTGCTGGCGAAGTGTAGGAACGCAAGATTGAGGGAATGTGTCTAAACGGCCGAGGTGGTGGAACGGTAAAGACTAAGTGAGATATGATATAAAAGCTTTATAATAATTGAAAAAATTAATATACATAAAATTTGTAATAATTATTTAAATGGCTGCAATAAGCAAATAAAATATCAAAATCACAAAGATTTAGAAATTAATCCAAAATTTCAAGCTAAACTAAATTTTTATTAGTGGCATTCAGGTATTATGTAAGCATAATTTTGATAATTTTAAAATTCCTCCAAATTTGACTCTCCTCTTAGAGAAATAAAACTTTAAATAAAATCAAACTTTTCAAACAGATATAAAAAAAATTTTTAATTTTAAAATATTGTACAGTACTGTATAATATGCATGCTAGAACTATTTATATAATATTTATGTAATAATTTATCTGTTTAAAAATAACGAAGTATATAACAGCTTATAAATTTTGTAATTGTTAACATTTAGGATTTTAATATTAAAGGGAAACAATAAATATGATGATATAAAATATAACAAATTTGTAATGTAGTGCATAAATATTATATAAATAGTTCTAGCATGCATATTATACAGTACTGTACAATATTTTAAAATTAAAAATTTTTTTTTATATCTTAAGAAGAAAGGATCTTACATGAGGATGGGGAAGTTGAAGGAATTTCCCCATCCTCATGTAAGAAATTTATAATTTTCTTTATTCCTTCCTTCTCTTTAAAATGCTTGCATAATACTTGAATGCTTCCTAAACATTATTTCATTTTTCAATAAATATTGATATTGAAATGAAGATTATGTAGCAAAAGCCTTGCAATTTCTGTATTCAGCATAGACATTATCAGTTACATACAGGAACTGGAAATGGTTAACATTGTAATATTATGGGATTTTTCTTATTTTTATTAGTTTGATTGTAACAGTTTAAGATGGTATTAGAATGAATCAAAAATGTTTTCACTTAATTTCATTTTTGTGTGTAAAAAGTTCTTTTCTCTTACTATTTTTGATTTAAATAGCAGAAGATATGAATACTTTATTTTTTAATAATTAAAAAATATAGATATTGTATACTTTCATAAATATTTTCATAAATATATTGCCATTATTTTATCATTGAAAGGATGAAAGAGAGTGGACTTTCCAAAGTAAAATAATGGTAATTTGATGTGTCCTAATATAAAAAAATGCTTCATTATGTAAAAAATTTTCAATATACCAAGATAATTATATACTCCTGACATGTTTTCTATGAAATAATGTTCAAAAAATCTTAATATTTCAGAATTTGTACATAAAAATAAACATCAAAATAAATTTTGTGAGCCATATTATCTGCTATTATACTATCAATTTTTGTTGAAAAATTTTTAATGAATGCAAAATTTGAAAAGTGAATGTAATTGGAGATTGGAAAGCCATTATTGTAACTTAAAAATGAAGGAAATTATGAGAGAAAGTTTCTGCAATTGATAGTTAGTGTAATTGGTGTGTTTGTATGACATTAATTTGTTATTATTACTCAGTTATCATATTTTCATATTGCTTTTTCATTGTATTATATTTAGACTTTTGTTTCTATTTATATTTATGAGAAAAACTGTTAATAAATTTCTTAAATTTTAAGCATATATTATTGATGTCAACTTTTTAAAATTTAAAAATTTTAATATTAAAATGCCGAAATTTAATGAACATTTTAAATTTAAACAGAATATGATTGAAGCAGATGATGTTGCAGAGGATGCTTTACAGTTATCAATAGGAGAAGAAGAAAAATTGAATGAAGAGGTAAATAATTTGTTTTAGTTTAAAAAATATTTATTTATCATTCAAATATTTAATATGAGAAATACATGCTTTTTATTCTTGATTTAATATAAAAAAACAATTTATAAGAAACAAATTTTTCTTTATATTATTAGGAAGTAAAAAGTGAGGGCTTTATAAAATAAACTTAATGCATTAAAAATTGTATATATTCAATATTGATTTATAATATAATCAATTAAGACAGATTATGAAGATGGTTTAACCTTTAACACTCCACCGCCTGGTCTCCCGAGACAAATGCGCTCCATCTTGCACTCCTAGTACTGGTCTTCCGAGACAAAATTTAAAGTTTAATAACTTCGTCTCCAATGACTTGGTAGCCAAGACAAAATTTAAAACTTAATAACTTCGTAATTTTGCGTAAATCGAGAAAAAATGGTTAAAATCTCAAATTCTATCATATTCCATATTTCTATCGTATTCAAAAATTTGATTTTCCGTCAATATTTTAATAAATTTTTAATTGCCCCTTTAATTCGAACCCAATTCGAATTAATTAATATAATTGTGATCGGTAATAGAAATCAAAAGCACTAACAGCAGCTTTTGATTTCTATTACCGATCTCAATCAAAAGCACTAACTTCATGGTAAATAAAGTTATTGTTAACTGTGCCATCTTCCCCCGAGTTACCTTATATAATAATTATCCCAATAAACAACTTATATTATTATAACATTTTGTATAATTATTTGTAGTTTATACAACAATATATTATAATTCCCCACAAAAATCTAATTTTTTTATTGCAAATTTTATTAAATTAAATGCAAGTAATGCTTAAATAATAATAATAATAATAATAATAATAAAATCAACGTTCTCCATCAATCAGTCTAGTTATCAGTATATTAAATTTGTGGAAAAATATTCAGCGCGCTTTTTATTAGAAATATTGTAGCATAACAGTACTTACGTCTTATGTTTGCAGAGAACCGAATACGTTCATTTTGCATATATATAATAATGAAATATATTTTTTTTTTTATATTTCGACATTTTTTTTCGTTAAATATAGAAACGTAAATTGACTTTTTGTGAAACATTTCTGGTAACATTGATTGAAAACACTACTATAGGAAATAACGTCAGTAAGAAAAAATAAAATAAAAGTGAACTAGTTTAAGATGAATGGCGTCTACAAAACTTTATTTTGACGTCAGAATCTTAAACATCAATTCAACTGCATTTTTGACCTCTCTACAATTATGCCGGCAGGTACCAATGTACAGTACTTTCTTGTTTTATAATAAAAACCGCACGGAGGATAATTAAATTTCAACATGCACTGGAAATTATCTATGACAGACAGTTAACAATACGTGTGCTAATTGATCTCAGCCAGGAAAATAAACCCCGAAAGCAAAAAAAAAGATAACTAGAAGTATTATACTTCAGCATCCTTTCAGAATCTTGGGAATAGTCAGAAAATACACCTTTATTTTTTTTTTTTTTTTATAAAAAAAAAAGACTTTTCAGTAACGTCACATATCAAAATCCATTATAAATATTATCAGTATTTTGAAGGAAATTGCTTTTTCTTTCGTTTATAAAGAAAATTTTTTTAGCTATTTTAAATCTAATAACGTCAATGTATAATTAATTAAATTAATATATAATTTTTAAGTGTTATAAAAAAATATTTTTGAACGTCATACCGTACGTCATTGGAATGAAATACAGTATCAACCTCGACGAAACGTGACGTATATAATCAAGATAGCACCACAACTGTGACAAAGTGTTCAGAAATAACTCGTAAAAAAAAATAAAATAAAATAAAATTCGTTATGACTAACGAATTTAACCTAATTTTATATCCTTTTATGTGCAAATAATAAAAATGAATTTCGTTTTTTAATATATCTTTATATAAAAATGTAACAATATTATTATTATTTTATTAAGAACTAGGTTGAAATTTGTCTTAGCGGAACTGAAGATTCTATTGTCGCATATTGCATCAGTGTTTTTTGATGGCATCATCAGATGCATAAAAAAAAATTATGAAAGAATTAATTTTAATTTTCGTAAAAAATTCTATTAGAATTCTTTGGTCTTAAAAAGATTTTTCGAAAATATTAAGAATAAGAATCAAAACTGTTATCCTTAAAGCAGAGCTTCTTAACCGGGACTATCCAAACTCCCGGTTAAGAACTCCTGCTTTAAGGAGCCCTGCTCTAAGGAGGTCTTAAAGCAGGGCTTCATAATTTGCTTTAAGGGCATTTAATTTATTTTAATTTGAAATTTAATGCTTTAAGGACATTTAATTTGCTTTAATTAAAGCCCTTAAAGCATTTAATTTGCTTTAAGGGCTCTTAAAGCAGGACTCCTTAAAGCAGGGCTTTAAGGAGTCCTGCTTTAAGAAGCCCTTACCCACGGGTTCTTAACCACGGGTACCCCCGATTAAGAGCCCCTGCTTTAAGGCAACCAATGTACAGGATCGAGTCCCTTACTCGCTTCCAAATATGTAAACTTTACTGTACTTTAGAGATCGAATCCCATAACCCTAGCATTTGGTTCCCATACCTTCATGGTATGGGAACCAAATACGCCCCCGATTAAGAGCCCCTGCTTTAAGGCAACCAATGTACAGGATCGAGTCCCTTACTCCAAGCTTCCAAATATGTAAACTTTACTGTACTTTAAAGATCGAATCCCATAACCCTAGCATTTGGTTCCCATACCTCCAAGGTATGGGAACCAAATGCTTGGAGTATGGGATTCGATCTCTAAAGTACAGTAAAGTTGTCATATTTGGAAGTCATACTGCCAACTAATATAAGGAATGGAGATGATTATTTCGACAGTCAAGTGAACAATCGATTGGGGATCTGGAGTAATCAAAAGGTTAAGAACTCCTGCCTTAAAGTTTACTTATTCGTAAATGATAAAAAAAGCCAACATAAAGTTATCAAATTCTTCAGCATTAATAAATATTCGGAAATTATGAAGCCATTACAATTTAATTAACGATAAGTTATAATCCTGCAAACTTTCTTATCGACATCTGTTGAGATCCTGATATCAAAAAAGAAGTTCGACTTTCGATAAATATCATTATAAAGAGTCCATACAATAAATAATACGCTCAGATTCTTAAAAGTAGCAAATCCGTTTATGATCTCACTTTTTTTTTTTTTACTACTTCGGAGATTATTATTATTATTATCATCATCCTCCTCCTCTTTTTTTTATATCTAACAGGATTTAAATTTTTCTGAAATAAATCCAAAATCTAATTAATGTTTACTGATATTCAGTTAGAGTAATTACATTAATTCAAGTTATTATTCGCTATTATTATTTTTTTTTTTTTGCGTAATCTCATTGTGTCTCGATTCTTCAATGTTAGAAACCTGACTACGTCTAAAAATTAAATATTGTTACACACGTTAACGTATACGAATTGCTACCAGTCACTTTTAAAATATCGGGTTAATGAAACGTGTTAACAAAAATCTAACCTTGACTAGATGAGTACTATTTTTAAGTATGCAGTTTTTAAAAGACGATATATGTGACCTATATTTTCTTAAAATCGGTATAGGTGTGTAAAATATCTTTGCGAACAGAAGTAAAATTAAATATCACGTTACAAATTTTATATCTAGAAAAAAAAAAAATATGTGGCAGTAAAAAATTATATTAATAAATTTTAAATTATAGAAATTTTCGTAGTTTTTAAACATAATTAAGCCCTGTATGATTAATTATTTATATTAATAATGATTTTCACAAATGCGTCAATTAATCACTTGAATTTTCATTAATTTATGCAATATTTATCAATTTTTGCAGTTAAGATTGGCAAAATAATATCGATTTTTTTTATATTTATTTTATTAATAAAAAAAAAACTGTAAAATATTTAAGTACGGTATAATTTATTTAATAAAAAAAAAAAACTATTTCGAGCCATTAAATATAATCCTAACAGTACTAAAATATTAAGAAAAATAAATTGTTTTCTAAATTTATAGAAAATTTTCAGTTCATGGTTAAAACTGATGTAGAAGAAGGTAAATCAAGGTAACCAAGCGGTATATTTTCGTGATATGGAAAAAAAGTAACAGAATAAACTAACAATATTCGTCCTTGCGAAATTCTAGGTATTTATACAGCGAGCAACATGTCCCAGTATTATTTTACAATGGATAGTGGACAAAGTGTTATCTTTAATTTAGCTAGGAGTAGAATGTCTGCAGCTTGGTGGACGATACCTCTATTATCTATAGTCCTGTATTCGTTAGTACTACTCTTAAGATTGAGAAGAAATGTTAAAGATGCGATGAATTATCCCGGTTTTAAATTTACACCTTTAGAAAACATGCATGTTTATTTGAATTTCGTTAGTGGATGCAAAGATATAGATCCATCAGTCTGTAAGTATTTTTTTAAATTTTTATTAGTTAATATTTCTTTTATGAAAATAAAATTATTATAAAATAAAAATAATTTTTACTAATTTATCAATTTTAATTCTAATTTCGACTAAAGTTAAATAATAAGATAAATATTTTAAGGACTTTCTATAAAAATCCTTAAAAAGATTGATAAAAATGCTTTTTAAATCTGATAAAATTAATTAAAAAAAA
>AYEL01082218.1:0-28993 GCA_000484575.1 Olivierus martensii | reverse complement strand
ATATATAAAACATTAATTTTCTTAAAAGATTTAAAAATAAAATTGTTATTTTTAATTAGGTAATAAGAACGAGAAAGGCTGAAATGTTGAGCAAGATTGGCAAAGATAACGACGATAATAATGAAGACGAATTTGGAAAGAAGAAACGACAACCATTTTTGGACTTGCTCCTAAGGCAACACATTAATTACGGTACTCTGAGCGAAGATGATATTTTGGAAGAAGTAGATTCGTTTATGTTTGCAGTTAAGAGCGATTTATTATTATTATTATTATTATTATTATTTCTTTTCGTTTTGTTTGATAATTTTCAGGCTTGTTTACTAAATATTAAAATTTCATTTAGGGTCACGATACTACAGCTCTGGCAACGAGCTGGTCTTTGTTCCTGCTCGGACATCATCCCGAAATTCAGCAGAGAGTACAAGAAGAAATAGATTTAGTTCTTGGAGATGATGATCGTCCAATGACTCTAGATGATCTGAGAGATTTAAAATATTTAGAATGCGTCGTTAAGGTATAGTTAAAAATATATATGAAAACTTTTAAAAAATAGTTACACAAATAGACAATAGATGGCTGTACGCATATTATTTATGGATAATTTCATAACTTGAGGCAATGTAATTTTTTTTTTCTGCTCATTTTGTTATCATTAAGATTTAAAAAAATTCTCTACAGAAACATTGATTACAATCATAGTAAAAGGATAATTATCATCAAATATACCTAGTTATGACTGTAATTATGATATTGATTTCTTACATACATGAAAAATATTTATTTTTTTTTTTAGGAAGCTCTGAGGTTATTTCCTTCGGTTCCATTGATTTCTAGAGATTTATCCGAAGACGTCAAAATCGGTAAATTTTCGAGTAATTTTTCATTTTTTTTTTTTTTTTTTTTTTCAAGTCGGAAACTGCAAAAGTAGAAGAATTTAAATATTTTTTACTGATATTTCAGACGGATATACAATTCCGAAAGGATCGACATGTATTATGTTCAACTATATGTTACATCGCGATCCAAGAGTGTTTCCTGAACCCGAAAAATTCGATCCAGATAGATTTCTTCCAGAAAATACTTCCGGTAGACATCCATACGCTTACGTTCCATTCTCGGCTGGATCTAGAAACTGCATTGGTGAGTATACTTCGAAAAATGTCTTTCGGACAACATATTTTCCTTTATCTCTCCTTTATATCCCTCTTCATTCTATATATTCTATATTTTCCCAGTATTTTTATTGCTATTTTTTTTTTTTTGTTTGTTTGTTTGTTTGGATTTATCGTAACAATAGAAAAATATTATTTTGATGATAGCATAGTATACAGAGAGTATCTTTAAAGCAAGATTATTCTACCAATCGTAATAAATATGGATTTTCGAAAGAGTCTATATAGATTTGACTATGCTGTTAAAGTAGCAAGTATTATTCAACAATATCTTTTATTATTCGAATAACATTTGTTGCTTTAACAGCATAGATAAAGTAAAAGTCACAATAATATTTTCTATACACGCTGATATATAAGTAATGTCTTCACTTCATTTATTACTACAGTAGCATTTTGATACGTAACTATAAAAATATAAAATGTTTAATTATGTAGAGTGTGCGATAATCGATTTATAAAAGAGAATAATCGATTTAGTAAAGAGAATTATTATTATTATTTTTTTTTTTATATTTAGGTCAACGATTCGCACTGTTAGAAGAGAAAACAGTTTTATCCAACCTTCTCAGAAGATACACTTTCAAATCTATAGATCACTTGGATAAATTGCATTTAGTTGGAGAGATGATTATGAGGTCTAAATACGGATTGAGGATGAAAATAACTAAGAGAATAAAAGAATAAATAAAAAAAAATAAATAAATAAATGGATTACTCTGACTTACGAGTTCGGATTTACTGTCTCATCACCGATCGAGTTAAAATCGATTCGTGATCGATTGACAAATATCATCATCACGTCAATTGTTCTTTTTTTTTTTATGTAAAATATCTTTGTATATTTCATTAATTAAATAGTAAAATTTGTTAATTTTTATCGATTACAAATTTATTGATTTATGTTTTGTTTTTGCTGATTAGATTTTTATAATCTGGCTAATAAACTTTTTATTTATTAAAATTTTTTTTTTTTTAATTTATGTAACAATAATTCTATGTAATTATGCAGTTTATATATATTAATTAAAAGATTTTCGTCACATAACAGACACACCAAAACCAAGTTACTCTATGTTAAAGATTTAAGATATCAGATAACTTTAATAAATTGTTTTAATTTATGATAAGAGCCGCTTAATGAGAAAATTTAAAATGGAAATTTGATCTTAACTAGGAAAAATTAGAGAGTATTAATACCGTTTTTAATTGTCTCTAATTTATATAATGAAGTTTTCATTAATCCAAATTATGTTTCTCTTCAAATATTTTTTATTTATTTTTTTTGTATTTAAGTTATTCAGTTAAATTTTCGGTTAAATAATAATATTATTTTTAATATTAATCCGAAATAAATTATATGTGACTACTGACTTTATTAGTCTCTTTTCATCATTCCAATCTTTGTTTAAAGGAAAAAAAATTCCCAATTTTGATAAACTAAATTCGAAAATAATTTGAATTTTTTAAGAAAAAAAAAAAAATTTAAATCAATATTTTTTCCTGATTGTAATGTTGTTTTATTTTATATAAATATTTAATTATTATTTTTTATCAAATTAAACAATCGTTTTAAGCATAAACTTGCAATGCAGTCTATTCAGTCAGATACAAAATGGCCGCTAACTCATACATAAATATATATAGCTATCGTTTTAACTATAAACTATTTATCTGTTGTTGAAACGAGTTTAACTTATAAATATATAAAAGTTTAAGTGAACATTTCTCTCTAAAATTGATAGCACACGGTTAAATTTAAAATTTTCGGATTGTAAGCTTGAAAAGAAAGATGCAGTTGCAGTATATCGTTTTCTCGGAAACTTTTTAATGAATTTCCTCTTCAAATATGGCGTTTACTAATTCTGCAAACATGCGAAACAAGTAATTGTTTGATCTATTCGTTAACAGAATAAGATGATGTAGTTATTTGATATGTCAAAGAAATATCTATATCATTATTTCTTCCTATAATTACAACTAGTGAATGGTATCTGATGGTAAACAATGTCACAACATTCTTTAATTTCTCCATTCCTACATTGGACTTGAAGATGTGTGAGCAGTCGACAGGGCAGCTGCTTTTGACGAAGACATAATAAGCTGTCATCTAACCAAGTAAAGATACGCACCATCTAAGAGTTATCAATTCAAAGAACATCCTATTCGTTTTAAATCTAGAATGCTTTATCTGCACCATATTTTTTTTTTAAATTTCAGTTAATTTACAAGTTAACAAAAGAAAGATAAAATATCTTTCTTTTTTTTTAATAAAAAAAACAGATTATTTTGGCGTGTTTCCTTTCAGAAAAGATTACTTTAGCATTTGTTAAGATTAATTAATTTCTAATCTTAATAAGAAACATGTTTATCGACGTTAAACGAAACTTTTATGAATTAAAATGTTTTATATACAGTATATAAATATTTTGACGTTGATAAAAATAAACTTCCTTTAGAGTTTCATTAATTAAAAGATAAATCGAAGGTCTAAAAAATTTATTTAAGATTACAATATTAAAGAATAGTTTTAGGCAGTAACAAATGAAGAGATAAATAGTGGAATATGTAAGAATTCGCTTCGATGGTTATAGGAGATATCAATCAAATCTGTTCCATTCTTGTCCGAACGTTTCCATGTATTCTTGATGAAACATAGCATGGAAAAAGAGAGTGATGAAAACGAGGAAACGACGTTGAACACCTCTGATGTATTTTCTTAAGTTTCTACACGTTTTCTGGAATGATCGGAAGATGTGAATCTGTGATCGCTCTCTATCGCCCATGTTCTTGTTATCTTTATTTTCTTTCGTGAAAGAAAGTACCGAGTTACAAACTGAAAAAATAATGAAGTAAAAAAAAAATCGCTTATTCAGTATTTTTAAAAATTGATTATTTTGAAGAAAGATAAATATTAAATTTTAATTTTTTAATAGGATGAAGTTAGATCCTATATTCTTTAAGTAAATTATTATTATTATTATTATTGTTAGTAGTAGTAGTACAGTATAGTAATAGTGTAATAGTATAGTAATAACACTAGTACTGTACTAGTATAGTAGTAACGTATAATAGTAGTAGTATAGCAGTAATAGTACAGTATAGTAATAGTGTAATAGTATAGTAATAACACTAGTACTGTACTAGTATAGTAGTAATAGTACAGTAGTAGTAGTAGTAGTAGTAGTATAGAAAATACTTTTTAAATTTTGAATCAATACATTAAAATTTGCTACTTTAAATATTTTTTACAAATAGTAATTTTTATTTTTAATAACTTTTTAATCGAACAAAAAATTTATATCTAAATAAAAACGCCATTAGAAAATAAGAAGTATTTAAATGCTTAAATAAAAATAAATTTATTTTATTCTATTATATTTTGTTTTATTAGAAGTATATTGAGTATTAGAGATCCAATAGTCATCGAAATATTTTTAATGAGAATATAACAAGATTATTTTCTTCAGGAAAAGTTCTGTTGTTGCCTATTATCGATTGGCATCTTTTTACTTCTGAAATTTCTATACAATTACTACCAAGAACTTCTTCAGGTTAACGTAGTTTATAATAGGATTATTCTTCTACAGATCAATTATTTTTAAATTTTATTTTGTTTATAAAAATCTTACCTTATTCGACTAAACGTAAAGTTGTAAAATTTTATAATGATTAAAGATGATCTTATCCAATCTCCATGTTGCTTTTAACTGACGTACAAAATTCGAAACTTTCAAAGAATTGAATAAATCGAATTTTTTTTTTTTTTTAATTTGAATTTAAGAAAGAATAAAGAGTGAAAAAAAAATTATAGTTACAGATATTTGATAATAGTTAATCATCATAAATTTAAATATTTATAAAAATATCTCTTCCTCGTATCAAAACTAAGATAATAAATTCCTGAGCTGGAATTTATTTTTTATGATTATTTTAAAAATAAATCACTTTAAATAATCCTTGCTGAATATATATAAAAAAAAAAAAAAAAAATGACTCATGTTTTATTGTTATTTTATTAAAAAAAAAAAAAAAAAAGTTCTTTTTTTATTCACTTTATCTGATGACAGTATATTTTCAATAGTAATTTTCCTCTTTTGGATCGGAGTAGCCATCTTCTTTCCGGTGCAGAATTGAATTTATTTATTTATTTAAAATCTATCCACGTTCTCGACAAGAATGATTAACATAAAAAGTATAAAATAGCATTTTTTACATTGTTTAAAATAAAAATTTCGGTAGCTAGACGAACAACTTCATCTTTAATTTAAATGTCATTAAATGTTGGTAAATAGTTTAATATAGCCATGCAATCGAATCGTGCTGACAGTTTTGTAACAAATTGAACTGCTGATACTGCTTACAGTAATTTACGCTAAATCATTTATAATGGAGTCCTTTAGGACAAATGCACGTAATAAATTTTACAATTTTAGTCCTGTTCCCATAACTAAAATTCAGAGATCAGTTTGACATTCTTCTTCTCTTCTCCGCACAGGGAGTTATTATTGAAGAATTTAGAATTATGTTTCAGTTTTAAGATATTTTTTTACTAACTCATAATTAAGTAAATATTTTTAAAAAGTCGAAAATTATTCCAAGAGTTATCTAAGTGAAGATAGAAAAAAATAATTATGTTTAAAATGACAGAAAAAAAAAAAAAACAATTTAATTTTTGCAATTTAAGTTAGATAACTGTGAACATGAAGTTTTTTCGTTTTATTTTTAGAGATTTTTCAAACTGGAAATTTTATGTTTTCTCATTAACTTATCCTAATACTTGGGTTTACAAAAATAAGTAAAAATAGGCATTTAAGGTGTTCTGATTGATGAAGAAGTGTTAGAAACATAATTATGTGACATAATATGGATTATGTGAATCGTTACAGTATTTAAAATCTACATTATTGCAGTTAAATCTCGTTATATAAAGAGGAAATTGAGGAATATTTATTAAAATTAATGACGTTTAATCAAGCGTGTACTTTGAATAATTATAAGGATTTAACGTAATAGTTACAGAATAATCCTACCAGTTTTCTATATTTAAAATTAATGGCTTAAACTTAAAAATAAAATAAAAAATGAGTCAATAGTTCTTTTAAATTTTTCACTTTTTCTGAAACTTCTTTATAAAAACCACAAGTTACGGAAAATGAAAACTAAAAATCACCTTAAATGAACTATCAATGTATAGAATACATTCTTTTTTTTATAGATATTTATATTATTTTTCAAATCATCATTCAGTTTATTCAAGTTATCACTGCAACGGACGAACGGTTAGCTAAAATGACTCATATAACTCTTCTATCAAATATATGACAGAATGATTCGTCGAACCAAGTTCGAAACAATCATTAAATGTCAGTATTTGTTACAGGAAATATTATTGATCAGTAGAAAAATACAGAGGCACACGATCAGTGATATTTTTATTATTTTTTTTTTTTTTCATTTTTTTCAATAGGAAAAATTGTAAATCTGTTATTAAAAGTACACCAAAACTTTCAGCTCGGTCGATTTTTCATCCAAAATTTTCGTGTTCCAAGCAGTAGAAAATCTAAAAACATTTTATAGGAATGATGTAACAATATATATAATATAATCTCAATTTTCTCTTGAAAATTCTGCAACCAAAAATTGGCTACAATTCTAATCCTTTGGACGAAGAATTGATGAAATCTATTTTAGTCGTACTTCTTTCATAACATATGTCATAAAAACAGATCTATGTTTCATAAATAATTGAAATTGTGAAATTAAATTTTTTCACAGAAACTAGCATTGAATAAATAATAATAAATGCAGTATACAGTATACTGTATATTAAAAAATAGGGAATAATCTTTATTTGAAAAATTTCCTTCTTCTGTTATCCATCTTAAAATAGCGTGGATAAGAAAGAAATATTTTGTTAATTTTTAATCTTTTATATGTTTTTAAGAAAAATTTAGAATTTTAAATCTAAATTTGAATATTGTTACGAGTCAAAAATGATTGATAAAATCGATTTTATTTTGAAAACTTATAAGCATAAATCTAAAGTGCATAGATTATACATCCTAGACTTTTTTACTGTATTTTTGTCAAGTAAATTTTTGATGTTAGCATAAAATCTAAACTAGTGAATATCTCCTCTTCACAATTTATGTGAATGTATGGCCCTTTCAAGACTAAGATATTTATCTACTACGATTGATTTTCCTGTACTGGAAAACCTTTTTTATAGACCCATTGAAGAAGATACTGTCTTTCGTGATTAAAACAGGACTTCTAATGAAATGATTCCTGTTAGAAATGCACAACAGACCACTAGTGATTGTAGTACTATACCTGTTTAAAGCCCACCTTTCCTACATTCAGTCAAACTAGTGAGCATTTAAGAAGTCTTGACACCGTCTAAGTCATCCAAAAAACTTATTTTGTACTCTTTTATAATTATATATATATATATATACTGTATTTTCACTTACATATATTAACACATAACTTATGAACATAATTCTAGCCCATTTTGTCTTAAGTGAAGATTTGTTATACATGATTATATCTAATATAACATAACTCGGGTTTTTGATATTAATTCTGGATGATGAATGGTTATATCTCGTCGAAATGGCTTAAACATATTAAAGCAAAATATTTATTCGCAACAAGAAACTCAAATATCTCTATCTACGAATTGCGTTATAGCTGCAATCTAATACTTGCGTGAAACGATAAGGACATTCCGTGACGGAGATACGTGACCTACTGATAGAGATTCTTGCGAAGAAAATCGCAATATTGCGTGACAGCAGTACACGACCACAATAGCATGTTGCAATATCGTTATGCTTGATATGCCAATGAGTAAAGAACTTATTACATATATATATATCGAGGTAGATCGATATACATTCAATAAAATATGATTTTTGCTTATTTCTCTGCTGGGATAAATAGCACAGTGCGTAGCGTGATCGAGCTGCTTCGTTGGAAGAATATAAGTTATATTTTATTAAAGAACATATCTATAAGTGTTTTTATTTTTCGGAAAATAGAAAATAACGTGACAGAACGACATACAGAACGAATCTATTTTTCTTTAATTTATTTTATACGCACGTATAAAATACACGGATTTAAACATAATATAGTTTTCAGCGTATTAAAACTATAACATAGTTTTTGTTTATTCATATTAATCCATGGAAAAATTATTTATAACTCGAAAGTTTTCAGAATCAAAGCAATCTTTGTAATTTCTGTATCGTTGTAAAAGAAAAAAATAAGAAGAATTTTTAATGGTCTACTTTCACGCAAAGTGGCAATTGGAATATGGTTAGAATAACTCATTCGTCAAAGAATAATTATCTGTTTTAAGGTTATAAATGTAGCCATTAAGAGAGAAGTTAAGTTTAAAATTTCGCAACCAATCGATAATTGTAAAATGATATCGATTTGCTCAACAGAATGTTATCTATGTCTTTAAAACTTTGTTTAAATATTATCGATATCTAAAATGTTAATAATTAACCAGAATATCTAAAATAATTTAGATAAGCAACACTACGAGTGCTATGTAACTAGGTAAGTAACACTTATACATATTTTGTAGAAAAAAATGTGTATGCCTACATTAATAAACCAGTTAACATACTATTGGTATACCTAGACAGAAAAATTGTTAATAAAATTAATTACTTTTACCCTTTCCATTCCTAATAGAATAAAAGCATATATGAATTTTGTTAGTCCGTTTGTCAGTCATCACGATAGTGCGATTATTTATTATCTGATTTGGATAAAATTTGTATGTTGTACGTTATTAGTTCATAATAGAGGACCAAGCCTATTGAAAATGATCGATAAAGGTTCAATATTATCAGTTTAATATGAGTGAAGATGTTTCACATTATTTTGGGACAATATCTCGTAGAAACATTACTTGATCTGAATAGAATTTATATAAATTATTGAGGCCTTCTAGGAAATTAAGGCTATTGAAAATGGTCGATACTGTATTAAATCATAGGACTGAACGTTTGCTGTCAAAATAATATATCATGTAAATATTCTCAGTTTTCAATAAAATTCGTGTATATTAATTAAGATCTACTGCAAGCTCGTATTTGCTAAAAATGATCAAAATCGATTCGATTATTACAATTATTAAGTAACAATAAGCGAATCGATTTAATATAGGCCTATAATAATCGATTCGCTTATACTATACATAATTCACTTATAGCATATTACTATACATATTCGCTTATAGTATAATTGACTATCCGATTATCGATTATCGAGTTACATAGTAGTATTATCGAGTAGTATTAGTTATGTACTAATACTACTCGATTAGTACGATAATCGTATAATCGTACTAATCGAGTATACGATTATCGTAGTAATCGTATAATCGATTACTACGATATAGTAATCGATTCTTAGTACGATAATCGTATAATCGTACTAATCGAGTATACGATTATCGTAGTAATCGTATACTCGATTACTACGATATAGTAATCGTAGTAATCGAGTATAGTACTCGATTACTACGATTACTATATAGAATAATCGATTTGCTATGCATAGTATAATCGATCGCACGATTAGTACGACTATATTACGTAATAGTATAATTAGTTACTAATCGTTATATTACTACATAATATAACGATTAGTAACTAATTAGTACTCGATTATAATCGTTATATTACTGTTATATTAGTAATCGAGTACGATTATCTTACGTAGTAATAAGTAATCGAATAGATATATTACGTAATACGATTATTACGTATCGTAGTAATAAGCGAATCGATGATTCGATTTTACGTAATAAGAGAATTGATTTGGAGTACGATTATCTTACGTAGTAATAAGTAATCGAATAGATATATTACGTAATACGATTACTACGTATCGCAGTAATAAGCGAATCGATTATTCGATTTTACGTAATAAGAGAATTGATTTATTACGTAGAAACTACGTAATAGCTATTATTATTACGTAATAGGTAAGGCGATTTCTATGTAATAAGCAAATCGATATCGAACTGATAAAAATCGATAAAGAAGCGAATCGAATTTTAAAAATAACATTTTGCATAAAAATAAAAAATAAAAAAATTGTTCGTCATTAATTCTCATTTTTGAATTATTATCACATCTATAACGAAAGATATAAATTATAAAGTCAAACATGTTACTGTTTTATATGCGAATTTTCAATGATTATCTGCCCTTCCTTCGCGTATTAAGGGAAATATTCGCAATCATTTATTTATTTATTTATTTTTTATTCCCTTTTTTAACGTAAAATTTCAGATAACTGGAATTTTTAATATTATTTCAGCCAAAATAGATAAAAATGATAGACATATGAATTGGGGGAAAAAAAAAAAAAACTTGAAGTTGAATCTCATTAGCACAATGTACATAGATATAAAATTTAAATAAATTCATGTATTCTCTCTTAACATTATGGCGAACGAACGTATCGAGAATTATTCTGAATAGTTATAAAATAATATTTTTATAAAAATCTGAATTGATTCAGGTAAAAATTCATTATGTTTCAAATAAATAAATTGAATTTTTGTTAGTATTGGCTAAAAAGAACCAAAAAAAAAAAATGGAATAATTATAATATATAAAAATAGTTTATTTTGGATACGTAATTTTTTTTAAATAAAATTATCATAATCGTTATTATAAATAAATTTTGATTTAATATAAACTAAATACTGTATCTTAAAAAGTTTTAATTTATTTGAATCTATTATTTTTTAAAACGGTATTCTTCACATAGTTATGTTGAAGAGCAACTTTATTTTGTTTAGACTCATTTTTTGTACTCGAGCGAAATTTGGTGGATGATGATATTGAGAATTTTTTAAAATATTCTTGAGCATCACGTTCAATATCGATGCAACTCGTGTAACTAGCATTACAGATTTATTCTTAAGTATATCACTGATCAGTCGAACCTATTGATGTACCAAATTTTCCATTCTAAATAGATTATTTAATTTCTGTTACATTATAAATGAAAATTTGTACTCTTGGCATGTATGCACATGATTCGATGAACTGATTTTTTATAAATTTTATAAAAAAAAATTATGCTCTAATCATTATGTTTATTCTCTTATAAAAAATGCATTTCTTATAAATTTTTTTAAAAAAATGCAACAGTTTTCTCCATTTTATAAGACTCTTGGCATGTATGCACATGATTCGATGAACTGATTTTTTATAAATTTTATAAAAAAAATTTTATGCTCTAATCATTATGTTTTTTCTCCTATAAAAAATGCATTTCTTATAAATTTTTTTTTAAAAAATGCAACAGTTTTCTCCATTTTATAAGATTTTTTTTTTTAAGAAAATATTCACTATTTTCTTTCTTAAATTTTTCTTTTTACTAAAATAACGATTATTGTTTCCTTATCTCTAAAAATAAATTTAATTGAAAATGTTAAAGCATCTGTTTTAAAAATTATAAAGAAGATAAAAAGGATAAAGAAGAGAGAATTTTAAGCTTTAGTGGAATTAGCATGAATTCATTTCTTGTGTCAATAAACTGCTTAGTAAGTCTTCTTTTGCAACAAAAGGAACATTGAGATTGGAGGAAGACGTTTGTGATATCAAGAATTAAACTTGTATTCAAATATTGACCCGCATTTGTGTTTCCTATCCAAATAGAAACCGGTGACTTCAACTAAAATTACGTTCTCACTCTTCGAATAATAATCAGAAAACTTCTATTTAGTCATTTAGAATGAAGTCTATTTTATATATATATGGAATTCTCGAAATTATTTGCCATTTTCTGTTAGTTAACCAGTCCTTTACATGTCATTTTGAAAATTATTCACAGCCGGAAAAATTTTAGTTAAAATATTTGATAACTTCTCTGAACTCTGTAAGAATTTCAATGAAGTTTTTGAAACGTTTAAAATTTATTATTAAAATATTCTTTCCATTAGATAGAATTCGTTTAAAAAAATAATATATATATATAATATTTCTACAGTACAATACGTAAATAATATTTTTTTTTTCTTCGAAATATATTTTCAATTTGGTCTTTGGTCCCCGTGAGGCAGGTGAGCAGTTCAATCTGTTAGCATTTTTCTGTGTGAAAGCTTGCATTTGCCTGGTATGAAGGACTTTATTACGTGACGTCATGTGGACTGGATATAAATCGATCAAGCGCATTCCTTCCATGTAAATCGATTATTGATGCCGTCTTTGATAGAAGTTAGTTTTTACCATATTAAAAGGAGTAATATAAACATCAGAATTTTAAAGCAGCTCGGTTTATCTGTATGAATGAATTTGCGATGATTTCATCCATTATAATGAAGTGATAACTGGATTGACGACTTGAAATAACCAGCAACCAAATTATGTCGGTATTTTCGGGAATTTTAGCAAATTAAATCGAGCTGCTTTAATGTAAACAGTCTACCTGACATTTATGGAAAGCTTTCGTGAAAAATCCGACATGAGTTAAATTTTTAGTGAAGCGAACAGTAGTCTTTCAATCCACTTTCATGAATATTGTTCCTGTATGGAAACATGAATTTATAACGGTGTTAAAGGATATCCTATAGGAATTTAGTTATTTTAACTAACTTCTCACAAAGAGACCTGAAAGAAGAGAGAGACAACTTAAGCAAATACCTGTCTGGTTACCTGAGATATGCGCGATTCTACCTTCATAAAAATTCACAATAATCCTACATTCAATCGAACTCAGTTTAATATATAAATCAATTATGGCATCTAATTAATCTTTTTAACTTAATAAGCGTTACATCAGTTATTTAACAAAGCTGTTAAGCTGTTTGCACTGCAACAACTATAGCAAAAACTATCCATCTAACTCAATTCTATCCTAGCAATCGTCAGTTGTAAATCGGTTTTAAATAACGAATTAACTTGTTTCGAATAAAAATATAAAAAATATAATTATATCAAATTAAAACATTCAATAGAAGTATTGAACAAATTTCACGATGATAAAAATAAATTCATGGCAAGTGAAGATATGCAGTTTTAAATTTGTCAGAACCTATCGATGCTGTTTCTATAGCTAACATTTTATTTCTGATGCAGTAGCAATAAAAATCTGCTATAAAAATTGATGATGATAATAATGAATTGTAACATAGAATATTATAATAATTACCTTTCTAGTCCACGAATTTATATTCGTGTTATTTAGATTCAATAATGTTTTACATCAAACTATCAATCGTTAAGAGCAATAGCTAATAAAAGCTATTAAATATATAAAAAAGCAAAGTTTAATTAATATAATTTATTAATTATAATTAAAATATTATAATAATATTGTTGTTATGTGTCGAAAATACATAATATACTGTGATTGTTTTATCGCGAACATTCACAGTTATCGTGTGTTTAATATACAGTAGAAACAACGTGAGACACACATCAAATGACATGTTGGCTTATAATACTTGTTTACAGTAGGTGTTGAAAATGTCAACCGTGTGCTTCAAGGCAGGTGCGAGCTCTCTTGTCCATGTTGATGACACTTTGTATAGAAGCGTACGGTTGATGGACATAATCTCTCTTTTAATGTCCGGTTTCGGGTCTTGTATAGTACATAGATTCTGTACTACAGCACTACAACAATCTACGTCAAACAATTTACCTCTATACAACAAACATATGCACTATTCTTACGCATAGAACGCCAAATATGCGTGATAGCATGATCATCCTATATTGGTTTCTTGCATTGCATTTAAATATCAAGTTAAAATATGAACCTATTTTCAAATTTTCGTACTATCACGACAGTACTCTACTCAAAATTATAATAAAATTTAATTTTTATTAATTAATTAAAGCAAACACATCCAATCGAAGTTTTAATGCCATCGATAAACGTTATCTCTCCATTTTGAAGAGCCGAATGGGAAAAATCTTTTAAGAGTAACGCAAATCAAGAATTTTGCCTCTTTTTTATATAGCAAAATAGAAGTTCTTGATTTGAAAAATAGTTTTTGTTGTTTTATGTATATTTAAATTATATTGCAAATGTTCTGTAGATGTTTAATTGCATTATAAATATGTGGTCATTAACACCTCATTTGGGTTCTGGTAGATGCCATTTAGATGAGCGTAAATAGATGTTATTCGTTGTGAATGTATCTTTATCGTTTCATCCTCATCGTTTCGACTTCCATAAATCACATATATGACCATACATCCATTATAGGTTCAGATTTTCTTTTTTTGGATATAGATTAACCGCCTCATTTGTCCTCTTATTCTGATAAATGTTACTGCGAATCCGTATACAGTACACAATTTAGAAAAGAAAAAAAGCCATGACATCATTAGCTATATATTGTATATATAGCTAATGTTGTCATGGCTGGATTTAATAGATGTAATGTCTTCTTTTTGTGCGACTTATGATGTTTAAATCTTAATTATTTTCCTTTGCTTAACTGCAGATTTGCATTTATCGTTATAATAAGCAAGATTATGTTGGTGTTTAACTTGTAAGCAATACTCTTAAATATTTTTAATACTTTGAGTACAAAAAAAAAAGGAAAATGTTCGCAGGTACAAAAGCAACAAAATACAATATTTTCCTATTTTCTCGTACACAAGAAACAATTTTTCAATATTAAATTACAGGAAAAAAATTATAGGAAATATTGCAGTTATTATAAATATTTATTTAAGAAATTTTATCCATTTTTGTTTATAATTTAAACAGTTTTGTCGTCTTACAGAAGTGGATAAAACAGAAATTCTCTTTATGCAATTAATCTTTTTCTTCTTTAATATATATATATTTTTTTTTATCCTTACGAGTTTCTTATATTTTTTAAATTTTATTAAAAAAAAAAGAAATCTTAAATAATAGTGATCGTGTGATTTTAAAAAAGTCAGAGTTACTTTACAAATAAATTTTTAACCCTTTAAAGCTAGCCAATCACCATCGAGTACATAAAGCGTCACGCGACGCACAAGACGCGTTCCATTGCGCCGGTCTCCTACTTATTACCGGATAGTAAGAAGGCGAGCGACGCAATGCGATGCGTCTTGGCAACGCGACGCATGGTGACTTATGCACTCGACGGTGTTTGGATAGCTTTAAAGGGTTAATAATTGTTTTTGTATCACATAAAGGAATCTTTAAAATACACTGATGCTATTGTTACTTTAATCTTTATATTATTATAAAAATATACTGTATATATTATTAAAAATTAAAAAAAAAACAATAAAACTGTCTTTAATATCTAATTTTTAATTTTAAAAACCAAACCGAAAAAAGCATTTTTTTTATGCCATTTTCTTATTATTTTTTAAAATTATTCTGCATTTAATTACTAAATTTGTAAATAAATAACAGAAAACGTTATTATGTTTTCTTCTACAGTAAATCAACATTTACCAAAATTGATTTTTTAAAAATTTATATACACAAATTGATTTTTTTTCCTTTTATATTTATATATATAAAAAAAAATAAAATAAAATAAAAAATTGATACTGTATATATACATTTTTAGAAATTTAACGATTCCGCCATCTGGTGTGTAAATACGATATTAATCTGTTTGTTTAATTGATTTAAAATTTAATTTATAAAATTTAAAAATATAAAACAGAAAAAAAAAAAAAAATCCATATTTTTGTACCTACTTAACGAGGAATATAAAACATTTTACGCTGTCGTTAATCCAGTTTTATATTAACGTCGATACTAAGCTAATTTATCCACGTACGGATTGTAAACTGACAATTGGATGTTTGAATCGCGATTTTTATCTCGATAAAGAGTATTTTTCTACGTTTTATTTTTTATTCACGGTAAAGGTAAGAATAACCAAGCAGTCTTTGGAGAGTAGGCATAAACAACAACGCATGCGCAACAGTTGTACTCGCTTTGGAAAGCTTCACTCTCTATACGACCGCTAACCAACGGTACGACAATTGGGTGAGTGTTCTATCGTTTACTATCTAAAATAACAAAATACAGTAAAGCAGAACGTAAAATTTTTAACTGTAGCCGATCATGATTTCCGGTTTCCAGCGCCTAGCTGAAAGTGACAAACATTTTGGCCAGAGCTGTACCTGTATTTGAAATTAATAAACTTATCAAACCATTAATATCATTTATTTACATTCACTACAATGTTAATTTTATATCTGTGTATCATGTGTATGCATTAATATTATTTATAAAAATATAAGTAATCCTTGACTTATAATGGGATTCAGTTTGAACCTCAAGATCATAAATCAATTGGAAGTCAGAAATAACCAAAATTTATAAATTACCCATTACTAATATTTATTATTTAGTTCATTTATTGTAATAAACTTAACATAAGTAAAAATAAAACAATCAGATACAAAAAGAATGTTTACTATGTATCAGACCATTGCTCATGGACTCAAACACACATGAATTGCATTGACCAATCATGGAATTTATTGATTACATCACCATCATAAATATGAGTGGTCATAAGTTGGGAACTATCTATACTTTATTATGGTTTTTGTGACCTTTATGCTATATTTATGCATAATTCAGAAGCATTAGGCAATTGATATTATTTTGGTATTATTACTCACCTTATTAGTCTATTTATAAAAGAGTACAGTATTGTTATTTGCAAAGCTTCATTGCAGTAACTAGAATTATTATTTCATATTGGATGCAATTTTGACTCAATTTAATCAATAATAATTCAAAATAATCCAAATAATACCTTGAAATAATTTGAAATAAACAGCTAATTATAATAAAAGTTCAATGAGACTGCACTAAACACAAACCAAAAAATAATACTCAAAAGCCCTTTAGCAGTCAAAAGATTTTATTCAGGAATGTTTTCAATGCACTTGGCATCTTCCTCAGCTGCTACAACAAGACTCACCCTGTTACACAAGAACAGGGGACCTAACTATACAAAATAAACAAACATGACAAAATTTAAAGGGTAGGTCTACATCTGAAAGCGCTCTCCTTAGCACCACCTGCCAGTGAAGCCATACATTTCGTTACATGACCAATCTTCTAAGAATACATTAAGTATATTATAAAAACAAAATCATTAAAAAATAAAAATAATAAAAAATAAAAAAATAAAAATTATAAATAAAAAAGGTAAAGATCGTTACAACAAGCAGTGCTCCCTTACTGTAGTATCGAAAACCGAACGTAGCATGTCCTTTAGTTTGCTTTGCTGACTTTAAACAACCATCTCCATGCACTAGGGATCGTTTCCGATTTCGTAAAATTTATCACAAATCCTTTCTTTTTCTTTTTGAGGATATCTAATGCCTCAATCATATTCCTGTCTCAGTTCTTCTCATCTGGCCAAATAATTCTTGCTCTTCCCTACTACACTTCAACATCATGCAGCAGCGATCTTTGGCTTAGCGCAGTGGAGAGTTTACCATACTTGAGATCCGTTTTATGTTCTTTTATCCTCGTTCCTAAGTTCATATTAAATTTAGGTTAAGATATCTCAGCCTATTGATAAATAATTCATTTACAATTTTTAAGTATTTTTTCCAGAATAAAAACTTATTTCCATCCTTATAAACTAGTGATTTAGCTGCCATAGTGTGTATGCATTATATGATAGAATATTATCATATGCACATTATATTATAGAATATACATCATATTATAGAATATTATTCTAAACATTTTTGGTTCAGTTTGAGTTGTGACAAATTTTTATTTCAATAGTTAAAATTTTTAATGTATTATTAATTAATAAATCACCCTAAATTTTCTTTAATTATTAATTTATTATTTATTTAATATTATATTCATTATGAAGTATTTGGTTAGTCTAACATTATTATTGATAGGTTAATTTCCTAGTATAATATATATATCAGTATAGTTTACTTTATAAAATGTAATTTTATTTTTCCGATCTACATAACACGATTGTTGTATAAACATCATCATTTTTCTAAAAAATATTAGAGATAAATAAAAGAAAAAATTTGTAAATTTGTTAATCCTACTTTTTGTTCTTTTTCAAGTTTAATATTAATCTTATTAAACTGTAAAATCGCTATGAAAAATTCAAGAATCCAATATATCTAGCAACTAAGAAAAAAAGAGCTCTTTCAATAAACGATTTTTTTTTTTTTTTTTTTTTTTTTTTTTTTTTTTTTTTTTTTTTTTTTTTTTTTTTTTTTTTTTTTTTTTTGTGGATGATTCTTCAAGATTTTAATGAATTTTTGATAGATATTTAAGTTCTCGAAATTAAATTTTTCCGTAATGAATTATAAATAGTTTCTGATTAAATAAAAATCGGTTGTTAACGCAAAACTTGGACAACTTTTTTTTCTTTACTGGAGGCTAAGTTCGGAACGAGTTATATAGGAAAGTTGTCGTATGAAGAAAAAACAAAAAAATTGTATATAAACCGCATATATATATATATATTTCTTTTCATATTTATCTCTGGTATTGCGAATAACGTATTCAATAAAGCTTTGCTGGATACAAGATGGAAATTTATTCTTATTCAATTCTAGAAACTATTGCTATATAAAGAACAGAATCAGATATATAAAAAGAGGTGATAAAAAACAAGAGGGGGGAAAAAAGCAGAAAACAGCATGAGATATTTAATAATTGCAAATATACGTTGTTACTTCGTAAATATGCAATGCCAATCTTAAGAAGAGTACATCGAATAGAACTTTTCCTTATTTAATCGAGATGAATCGATTAATTCAGAAAGTTGTTCATCCACAGAATGGACTGAACTGCAATAAAATAACATGCGATCTCATTATGGATGCTAAATAAAGCTCTCTTATTGTGTAATATAATAATGTGCATAAATTTGAATAATATTGATGTGCCATTTACTTCACGATTATGCTCTTTAAAACTGTTAAACAATCGAGCAAGAAGTAAATCAGTTTATTTATCTAATTTGATGGGTTATTTAAAAGGCCAAATTTGATTTTATCATTGTGAATTATTCTATTATAATGAATGTTTCTAATAGTTTTCGAGTGATTAACTGTTATCTTCATTAATCTATCCATTCAACGCGCTTCAATTTTACTCTATGAGTTTAGATAAGCTTATTATTGGTTTCAGTCTGGTTCAAACAATTGTAATTTTATGCATCTCTCTACAATATTATTCAGCTTGTTAGATACCAGATTTTATTGCTGATTAACGGAATTGTCATTTAAATTCAACGTAAAGTTGGTTTTTTTTAATTAAAAACTTGGAAACGTGGTCATATTACATAAAAATAAACTTTTATTACTATGTTAATTTCGTTACTACACTAGTAAGGAATAAATCGAAACAGTGATCAGTTTCCGGAATCCCCAGAAAAATTAAGAAATCGATTTCGATTTGTATTTAAATAGATTATTTTTTAAAAATCGAGATTTTTCTGGACCGTAATTCAGGCTCTTTTCCCATACTTGGAAACGTGGTCATATTACATAAAAATAAACTTTTATTACTATGTTAATTTCGTTATTACACTAGTAAGGAATAAATCGAAACAGTGATCAATTTCCGGAATCCCCAGAAAAATTAAGAAATCGATTTCGATTTGTATTTAAATAGATTATTTTTTAAAAATCGAGATTTTTCTGGACGGTAATTCAGGCTCTTTTCCCTTCTAGTTCTATTGGGAACGTGGTCATATTACGTAAAAAAATCTTTATTACTATGTTAACTTCGTTACTACGCTAAGGTAGAAATCGAACAGTGATCAGTTTCCGGAATCCCCAGAAAAATTAAGAAATCGATTTCGATTTGTATTCTTTAAATAGATTATTATTTTAAAATCGAGATTTTTCTGGACGGTTATTCTGGCTCTTTTCCCTTCTAGTTCTATTGTTCTGATTGTTCTATTGTTCGGAAAGTCTTGGCAAAATGTGATCTCTTTGGTTAATTATGATAAATTTATAAAGAATCTCTCAAATGATGTCGCGTTTCATTAAAATAATTTCCATTAGAAAGCCATTCAAAACATTTATCTAAATATATATTATAGTGATTTAATAATGTGTACAAATCAATTAATCTCATACAGCTCATTAGCGGTCTTCATTAACAATGCCAGAAGGCGATTCTAAATTATCCCGACCAGCACTCAGATAAAATTTTCTTCTTTTCTAATTAATAATATAATATAATTATATATCGTGATTATAACATCGATGATTAGTAGAATGTTATTTTTTACGAATTTATTGACAAATTTCTCATCGAAAAAATTATGTAATTTTTCTTTTTCTCTTGTATCAATATAGCAAAGCAATACGCGTGATTATAACATCGATGATTAGTAGAATGTTATTTTTTACGAATTTATTGACAAATTTGTCATCGAAAAAATTATGTAATTTTTCTTTTTCTCTTGTATCAATATACCAAAGCAATATGTAAGATTGAAGTAGCCATTTTGTATAATAAATTTCGAATCGTCATTATTTGCTATCTTCGAAGTTTTAAATTAAATTTTAGTTTGTGTAATTTCGAAATGTCGTGTTGTAGTTGGAATAATTACGCTTCGAGTTAGTTGGTAGACATTATAACAACGTATATATGTATTTTTTAATTTAACTTATGAACTCAATTATTACTTTTATAAATTACTTTTAAAATCCAGAATATTTAGAATAATGCACAATTAATTTGCATAAATTTTAAAAATTTATACATGATAACAAAAAGAAATATAACTCCAATTTAAACAGGACAGTAATAAACTTTGAATAAATAAATTCATGAAAATATTGTTATACATACAAAAAATATCTATTAGATTTAGTATTTTGTTAAATTGTTTTAAATATATTCTAAAAAAAACCTTTTAAACCTATAATATATGAAGTTTTAATCATAAAATTTCAGAACTTTTTGTTTAGTCTGGTTTTTTAATAATTTTTTAAAACAAAATGTTTTTAACTTTTCTTTCCAAAGGAAAACTAATTTTATTGTAAATATCGCATTTTGAAATGAAGAAAAATTTCTTGACTTTTTCAGTTTAAAAAATGCAAATGTTATTACATTTAAAATGATTCTGATATTTTTTTGTTTTTATTTTATTAAAATCTGTGATGATTTTTATTTTTATATTGGACCTGAATATGAGTTATAAAGTTTTTGCACATTTTCTGTAATAACTGCCATCATTTTAATTCTCTTTTCCCATGCCATTTTAATTCTCTTTTCCCAGGATTCTAGCACTTCTGGAAATTGTTGTCGGAATTTTGGTGTTCTCCCAGCATGCCAAAATTTTAGCATTCTTTCAATATTCCGGGATTTAGCATTCTCCAGGCAATCATATTCGTGTGACTTTGAACAACCAATCATAGAGTATGTCAGGATGTTTACTATATCCCAGTATGCCAGGAGGTCAGCCACAGCATTTTGTAATTTCATCAAAATCCCTTGTTGTTAACTTGTTTGGTATTTGTTCCTTTGAATCTGCTCAAATTCGTGTTTTTATATTTTTTAATATTTTAATAAGTAAAAAGGCATTCCTATTAGATGTCAATATGTAAAAATTAATCTAATGAATTTTAATTATACTATAAGAATTAAGAATAATTAAATATAGCTACAAGGGATAAAAATACTATAATGATAACAATAATAAACATTTTTATATATTATTATTGAAAATTCTAATAAAAGTCAGTATTTTAAATAATATATAAAACATTGCACAGGTATTCTCTGGTTTATGCAAGTAATTGAGATTGAATTTTTTTTATATCCTGAATTTTGCATAAACTGGAAAAATGTATTTTAGTAAAATTCTGAATCAAAAACTATCTGGACTAGATAGACTACATTGTATCTACATATTATTATAGTGCCATATTGTTGTCTGACTATAAGAGAGACAATATTCATGAAATGACATTGTTCCTGTATTATGTTACTGAACATCAACAGATAATATGCAAAATATAAATAAATCAAATAGCATAAACTTTTAAATGTTGCAAACTAATGTGTTCACACTTTTAACTTGCAAATGCAATAAAAATTTATGCTTTATATCTGGGTGAAAAATAAAATATTTCGGAAAGTAGTTTACATAAAGTGAGATACATGTAAACAGGAGAATACATTTAATCAGCATATACAGGAATCCCTTGATTAGTGCAGTTAATAAATCCTTGCAATACATCACATATATCAAAACCGCACTAATCAAACTAAAAACCAATAAGAATAATTGTAATGAATCCTGGAAAATATCAAAATTATAAACATGTATTTTTTTTCCTCTCTCAAAATGTATCGATATTTCATTACCTGTACTTTAAATCATTGAGGAATGTGGTATAGTATTTTAAAAATTTATTAATTAAAATTATTTTTCTCAAAAAAAAATTATTTTTTACAAAATTGCATAAATTTTGTAAAAAATAATTACATGTCCGTATTTTTTACAAAATTGCATAAATTTTGTAAAAAATAATTGCACGTCCATAGACATCGAGTACTGGAGAGGAACTGAAGGAAAGGCTGGCTATATACTACTATAATGGCTATTATTAGGTAGTTGCAATTCACATTAAATTTATTAATAAAATTACGAACGAATTTAAAATATAACAATTAGATGACGAAAGCCAATATTAACAGAATTAAAAATAAATAAATAAATTTATTCCAATGCTCTAATCATGTAGACTACAATCCCCAAGATTCAGTTGCCAATGATACAGAGGATTTGCAAAAACAAAAAAAAAAAATTGCACTTGTTGAAGCTCACTAATCAAATTTGACACAGCATATATTAAGAGATAATCTCAATTTTGTTTTTGCACACTAATCAATACTGCATTATTCAAACCCGCACTAATCAAGGGATTCCTGTATTAATATATGTTAATGTAGAAATTATACATATATTTATTTTGCAGTATATGTGCTTCTTTCGTAGAGTTAAAAATATCAATATTTAGTAAATTTTTATCTATAATCATGTATGCACTGACTTATAATACAAATGTGTTATGATCTATAATTAATGATGATATAATAATCTACAATAATAACTGTTGTTGGATATTTTAAAAATATAATAATTCTGCATTTCAAAATGGAATAAGAACAACTTATTGTAATTAAGATTGTATTTATCCAATTTAACTAACTGTATTTAAGACTGTGCATTTTATTAATTTACTGTTCTTTTATCTCAGTTGGAAAAATTTATAACTAATTGGGAGTCTAAAAAATGATTTAGAATCAATGATTACTCTTTTAATTGCTATTTATATTGGATAGTATTATATGTATTTACAGTGGGTCCTTGTTTAACATTAGGGTTAGGTTCCTGAAAATCAGAACTTTTAACTAAATCCAGAAAACCTATAGGCCTAGTGTTATAAATCAGAGTTACATTTCTACATGCTTTCTTTTTGATACTTGAATTGATATCATTTGGTAACTTTTATCTCCTAATTATCACTGTATTGTACAATAATGGAATGAAATGAATGAAAAGTACAATTTAATTGGAAAATGTTATATAATAGTTATGTTTTATGGAAAGAAAATTATTATCTAATAAAAGACTCCTCAGAATTTACAGATGTTATGTCTCTAGTTTTTCTTAATGTTAATTCACAGATATTTGTAATAATGATGCCATTCCAGTCCTTATTATATATCAACTACACCCAAGGCAAGGAGATTAGCTAAATTGTAGGGGAAGGAGAAAGACAAGCTGAGCCTGGACCCACATATAAATCTTCCAATAAATGAAATTCTAATTCAATCTTAGGTCCTCTGGTTGGAAAGTCTAAGTGTTTCCAGCAACAAATCCCAACCAATTGTCCTTTTGCAATATGGTTTACATTAACATAGTGTTCATAGACAATTATATATTTGAGTTACACTCAGATAAAATATAGAAGTTATCTCTTAAATTAGTTGAGGTTTCACTGTCTTCTAATGAATAAGCAAAAATAACAGCCTTATAGACAGGAATAAGAAAAATTTTATAATAAACTTTAATGAAAATTGCTTTTGTTATACATCCTCATTGGTTCAAATTTGATAATTTAAAATTGATTTCAAACACATAATAGTCATTTAAATAACAATTGTATAATGATTTTAAACATCATAATTTTTGAATTACTTAATTAACTTATCATTATTTTGGTAAGGAATAAATATATACTGTATAATGAATTTATAAAAATTAATAGTCTTTTATGTAGATACCATCTCCATGCTTTGCTAATGTTGTTGGCATCTTCTGATTATTTCATTTTCTATAACCACAACTATGGGCTTCCAACATATTTTTGATCTGTTATGCAAGAAAATATGAGAAAATGGGACTTTATTCATTTCTGCTGCCTTGAAAACCTTAATTTTTTAATTAATTAATTTATCTTTTGCACAACATAATAATAACATAATAGCAAAATAATATTAAACAAGGACCTACTATATATATTTTTTTTATTTAAAATTAATAAATTTATTCTCTTCTATGGTTAGAGGAATAAAACTTTTGAAAAATATTTTTTTTTATATATATATATTTAGTTATTGTCTGCAATAATACCTCAAGCAATGTTACTTTTGTGAAACAAGGAAATAAATTTAAGTTAACATGTAAAGTTCCATTGGATGGACTCCATTTATGGTACAAAGATGGTAAACTTATATCACCAAGTATTGCTAATAATTACCTCTTAGCTCAAGAACTTGTTTCTGGTGGTGATCAAGATGATGAAATTATGGATTTTTATATGCTAATGAAGTTGACTGTTAAACAAGCAGAAATATTTCATTCAGGAGAATATAAATGTAGTACTGTCAGCCCATTTTCTCAGCGTATTGTGGTAATAAATGGTAAGATCTAATCAGATTCATTATTTTATATACTAATATACTGGTATGTATTTGTATGTATGTATATATACAGGATGGCTAAAATGTATGGAAATGGGTAAATATTTTGAGAACTGTTTATTGGAATTCTTTAAAATTTGGCACAAAGCTAGGAGTATTTACGTCCTACTGCATTTTTTTAAACTTTAAAACATCATTTGAAGAGCATGATCTGAAAACACGTTAAGTCCACTTTTGTTAATTTTCAGGAGAAGCAAAGTATGAATTGAGAAAGTATTTCTTATGTGAATGATTATCTACTACCAGATATCTGTTTCTAATTCATATTCATGCACTTCTCAGTAAAATCTTGAAATCAGTCATCATTAGTTTTTAAATACACAATGACTAAATATGATGGTGTTAATGGAAACTTGCTAAGTCCAAGGACTGAACGTGTTTTCAATTACACTCATTCTTCATTAGAGAAAAAACTAAATTTATTTTGATTTAAATATTAAAATATAGTCGATTCTCGGTATTCGAAGATTCCCTATTTACATATCGGTTATTTCCGAAAATTTATTTGTACCACGGATTTGATTTTTGCGAAACTTTCATGCTTATTCACGAATTATTGCTGATCGGCAAAAATGCTATTATAAATGTTATTCTTACTCAAAATATGCCCTTTTGCCTGAAAAGTCTCATTATCTATCGTTCTCACTCCACAGATCGCAGGTAGGCCAAAAATGTATCAGTACATATTCTTGGGGAAATTCAAACATTTACTTTTATTACTTCATGGGGAAATTCTGAGGCCTTCTTCATGAGTACACTATACTCATAGGAAAGACCCCAGAATATGTATTTAATCATTCCAAATTAAGAAATACTAAAATTCAGAAAAATAACTTTCCTTTTAACAATAGATAAGAGTCCCAAGAAACTTAAATTTTTAACGTTACGATTTAATTTCAAGAGCTTCTAACATGAAAATTAATAACCAATATAACAATTTTACTTTTAATAAACACGACAAAAATTCCCACAACAACTTTATTTCCAACAGTAATAGCAATTTGTTTTTTTTTACTGACCTGCTGGCGACGACAAAAATTCCCACAACAACTTTATTTCCAACAGTAATAGCAATTTGTTTTTTTTTACCGACCTGCTGGCGGGATTAGGAAAATGCTCTCCTCATGCGCAAAGGACCGAGCGAGTTTTCATAGTTACTGTTCTCTGGACTGAGCAAGTTTACAAAAGCAAAGCAAAATTCAAGTTCCCCGTACATATCGATTAGCGCGGTTTTGGCCATGGGTTTTTCTTTAATAAGATAGAAGACATCAATAGGAGTATGTATTTGCATCAAATAAAAAAATGACAAAAATGGACTGAATGTGTTTTGGGATCACACTCTTCATTTGTTTTCGAGATCTAACACAAACTTCACTTTATTAAAAGGTACTAGGAGTCAATTTGACTATATTTGAAATGAGTATTTCATCCTGAATTTAGTGATAAAGAACAAGCCTATCTTATCTTTTAGGAAAACCTCAAAATGATCCATGTTGACTTTATTGCAATGTTCATGGAAATGATTCACTGCGATTGCTGCTAATGCTTCCGTGTAACCAGATCATTAACTGGCAATGAGACACTATTCTATAAAAAACATTGTGTTCTTGTTGAATGTTATATTACACTGATTTTTTATGATTTTCATTAATTTTTGTGTATTTTATCTCATACTAGCATTTCTACAATTCATCATTACTCTTTATCTTTTTTTTTTTTTTTTTTTTTTTTTTTTTTTTTTTTTTTTTTTCTTTTCTATTTTTTTTTTTTTTTTTTGTCAACAGATGACACCATATTCCATTCTGGAAGAATACTATGTGGTGGGGTGAAATAAGCCCTTCCAGAGGCTGCCCACCCCTGCAGAGAGGTCAGCTGGATTGTGGAGGAGGGGGATCGACAGTCTGGGCCTGGACCCCAAAATAAATATTTTCAACGGATGGGACTCAGGACTTGAATCAGGATCCTCCAGAGTGGAAAGCTGAAGCTTTTCCACACTGGCAATCCAGCTGACTCTTTACAGTATTTGTACAATAATTATTGTTTAAAATGACTCATTTAAGTGAAAAAGAAAGGATACAAATTTTAATAATAATTGGATATGCTGAGAGGCTTCGAAGTAGTAAACTCTTTTTATTGGAATTCATCTTGACCGAAAGCCCATCTCCAAATCAACTTTTTCAAAGACATTGCAGTGGTTTAATGAAACTGGGTATATTAAAGACCAATCAAAATCTGGATGGCTAAATAGTGTTATTAATGATGAAATTTTGTTGACAGTTATGTTTGATGTGATAGAAAATTGAAAACATTCTATACAGTAGTTGGGATTGAACAATGATATGAATAGATTAATCATGGCTGGGATCATTACAAAAAAATACTGAAATGGGGAAGTACCATCCCTACAAAATGCACATCCTGCAAGAACTGAAAAAATGATTCTGACAGCAGGATTTAATTTTGTGCAACAATGATTGACAGGATAACCAAGGATGGTAACTTCATTAACCATGTGTTATTTTCTGATGAATCTACTTTCTGTTTAAATGGACAGATTAACTGCCATAACTGTAGATTTTAGTCATTAATCTGCATGGGATGGAGAGGTCCACATCCAGTGCTCACAAAAAGTTAATGTTTGGTGTGGCATCATTGGCTAGCATGTTGTAGGTCCATTTTTCCTCAATAGCAATTTAACATCCGAGAGATATTTACAACTTTTGCAACAAGAAGTTATACCCTGACTAAGGAAATCTTCTCAAATTTCGACAATCCAGATCTGCCATATATGGTTCCAACAAAACACATTACATTAAACAAAAGGAATAGAGAGCTGTACAAAATGCTTAGCCACTTGAAAAAGAAGAGAGAAGTGAGAAGAAATTAGAAAAGGTAAGTATAGGTTAAAGAATCCTGTCAAAGAAGTGTGACTGGACACTAGCAGAAAAAAGGGAGAGGAGGCAACCAACAGTACCACGGGACCCCATCTGCCCGCATCGGAGTTACGAGGCGCATCCAGAAAATAAGTTTCCCGATTTTTTCCCCTTTAAAGTAAACGTGATTAGACGTGTCAAATGCCCATGCGTAACAGATCTATGACGTATCAATCATATGCCAGCCGGACAGGTCCCGACTCGTGCCATTAGCGTGGTAGCAGTGGTCCGAAATGGAAGCTCTTATTCCTTCTCCCGCCACCTGCGAGGTTCGGTCGGTGATAAAGTTCTTGAATGCACAAAGCATTGCGCCAATTGAAATTCATCGTCAGCTCTGTCAGGTCTATGGGCCGAACATCATGAGTAAGCAGATGGTGCGTCACTGGTGTAGGCAGTTTTCCGATGGTCGTCAAAGTGTCCATGATGAAGAGCGCAGTGGGCGACCGTCCCTCATCAGTGATGATCTTGTTGATCTTGTGCATCAGCGCGTGATGGAGAACCGTCGCTTCACGATTACGGAGCTGAGCAGCCATTTTCCACAGATATCGCGATCCTTATTGCATGAGATTGTCACTAAGCATCTGCTGTTCAAAAAATTGTGTGCCAGGTGGGTGCCTAAAAACCTGACAGCCGAACACAAAATCCAACGCTTAGGACAGCACTGACATTTCTGCAACGTTATCACGATGATGGCGACGAGTTCCTCGACAGGATCGTCACTGGCGATGAGATTTGCATTTCGCACTTCACCCCAGAAACCAAGCAGCAGTCAATGCATTGGCGGCATAGTGGATCTCAGGTCAAGACGAAATTCAAACAGATGCTGTCGGTACGGAAAGTGATGTGCACGGTGTTCTGGGACAGGAAGGGCATTCTGCTCATTGACTTCCTTCCACGTGATGAAACAGTTAA
>AYEL01082217.1:0-94126 GCA_000484575.1 Olivierus martensii | reverse complement strand
CTTTTAATTATTTTAATTCAACAAGTAAAACAAATATATTAAAATATAATATTTATTTCTCTATTTTAGAAAACCAAAGTTAGAAAAAACAACGGATTGATTACAAACTCACAAGTTACAGGAAATGTTGGTTGATTAAAAAAAATAAAGTTAATGTGAAATTTGGCATTGTTTGGAGCTCGCAATATTTTCTTTGTCAGGTTGATATGAAGTGACCAATCGCAGACAATCATCCAAATGATCGTTCTAATTTGGTTTCTTGAATTTTTATGACGTTCATATTTGAAAAAGCGGATTCTGACACGACAGAATTTTTTGCGCAATATCAATTAATATTGAAAACTTTTTATGTGTATAGTACTTCTATATGATAAGAAAATTAGTGATTTGACAATTTTAACGAAAAATAAATAAACACTAGCAATACACTTAAAGGGAATTAAAAATAATATAAAATAATGATAAATAAATTCTTATGTTTTCAGTTTTAATTAAATTTGCAAGGAGGAATCAACCTGGAAAGAATAAACAAGAGATTAAGCAAAAATCGCTCCGCGATCGACTGGTTGAAAACCTCCTGCTTTAGGAAATAAAATCTATTGAAAATAGCGAATATTAAATTAAATCCGACAAAAGCGCTATTCGTGTAAATATTATCCAGTTTGAATGAAATTCATATGCAGCATATTATTGGGATTCATTAGACTGACTAGAGCAATAAACTCAAATTCAGGGTCTACAGGCCACATGCAACCTTCGTTGCATTTTTATTATAATCCTAAGAACATATAGACGATATTCAGGAAAAATCACAACAATTTTTCATGAAATGTTAGAACTTTAATCACTCATTTAATCATTTTAAAGTATTTTAATAAATTATATTGAAATTTTGTAAAATATAGATCTATAAGTTTTTATTGAAAAGTTCTATCATTTACAGACAGCTTTATAATTTTGAATATGAACTGAATCATATCATTAAAGAAATTAAAATGCAAATATAGTTATTAAAATAATCACCCTTTCATACTATTTAACTTATCTCAGATAAAAACCCTCTTATTTTTCTTGTAAGGCACTAATTTCAAATGCGGCCCGAATCAACCAAAGATATCTAAAATGGCCTTTTGAACAGAATGAGTTTGGCCTTTTGCTGGACTAGAGGATCCTAATAATAATAATAATAATAATATACTATTTTTGATATATAACATTTGAAAGTATGAAATAAGAAAAACAGTATAAATATTTGAGCAATAGTTTAAAAATACATTTAATAGCATTATATAATGAGAAAGTAATTAAAATGTGTTCTAAATAAAGGGTATAGAATCTTTGCTCAGGCTACAAGAATGGAACAGAAATTTTACATTAAGTGTCTATGTATTATTTTTAAGTTTTAAATGATTCAAGATATGACATATATAACTGCTATCTTCAATATGAATAGGAGGAAAATAAACAAAGCTACTTAGTGCTTTGTTTATTTTTCACCTATTTAAATGAATTCCTTTGGGTGATTGAAATACATATATAATAATAGTGAGCAAAGCTAGAACTTGGTTTACTAAACATTTGGTAATAATAATAATAATATACTATTTTTGATATATAACATTTGAAAGTATGAAATAAGAAAAACAGTATAAATATTTTGAGCAATAGTTTAAAAATACATTTAATAGCATTATATAATGAGAAAGTAATTAAAATGTGTTCTAAATAAAGGGTATAGAATCTTTGCTCAGGCTACAAGAATGGAACAGAAATTTTACATTAAGTGTCTATGTATTATTTTTAAGTTTTAAATGATTCAAGATATGACGTATATAACTGCTATCTTCAATATGAATAGGAGGAAAATAAACAAAGCTACTTAGTGCTTTGTTTATTTTTCTCCTATTTAAATGAATTCCTTTGGGTGATTGAAATACATATATAATAATGGTGAGCAAAGCTAGAACTTGGTTTATCAAACATTTGAATTCAATATATACTTTGTTACTATGTTGAATATGTATAGGAATTCTACACTCTTACCATTTTCTGGAATAAATAGTTTTTCTGAGCATTCTAGTTACTGGGATCCCAAATAATTGGTTCAATACTTGTATTTGCATTCCACAATAAATTTTCCAGGATGGAAAACTATGAATCTAATTGGAAAGAAGAAAAAAGTCCTGTTGTCACTGGATTATTATCCATAAAAACAGAATTTTAAAATTATTGTGTTTGCTTTGGGATATAGATAGATGAAACAACAAATGAATAGTTATCTATGTCTGATACTCTGGCAACTGCCCCTGTTTGTTCTAAAAAATTTATTAATTTTCAAATTCCAATTTGCTGCATTTCTGAATATATTATATTTTGCAGTGTTAAAAAATAAAAATGACAAATAATTCATTTCACAGTAATTTAATTGGAGCAAGAAACAATTCTGCCTCAAACAACTACACTCATTAAAATATATATATTTAACAAAGAGTATATAAATTAACTAAAATCATTTAATAATAAGCATATTAAATGACAACACAAATACAGTAATTAACAAGGAATCAAATGAACAATTCATTATAATTGCTATAAAATTAACAAATAAAGATAATTATCAAAATCAAGACCACTATACTGTATATTTTTAACTTGTCAATGAATCTTTAGATCCAAATAAACTAACATGTGTGTACAGCTCAACATACTTAGAGAGAAAGAATATATTTCTTCTAATTCTTCTTTTATAAGTTCATTCTTATTTGTTTATCCAATGTTGCTCTTAAAAATGGTAGGAAAAAGGTAATATGTACCTATCACTCAATATACATATACATATTATAACTAAGATAAATTATAATGACAATGGACTAAAACATCTATTGTCATACTCTAAGAATCTGTAAAGAGTGTAGAATATTTATCATCAGGAAATGCTATTAATCATAATAAAAACATGTTAAGGAAAAAATATGTAAACAATAGATGTAGCATGACCTTACAAATATATTTATATATATATAAACAATATATCAATATATATGCATAAAAGATAAATACAACATCTGAATGAATACTAGCAAATATCCTACTAATATAATGAGTAGAGATTGAGAGGATGGCATAAAATCTTGGAAGTGATATGATATATTTATATTTGAGGAGACATCATAATCAATGGAAGAAAAAATGCAGGAAGAACAGAAAACATCAACAAAGAAGATGGATGGAATGAGAGATAAGTAGGAGGAGGAAGAAGAAAACAAAGAAGTGTTTTGTCACAGTATGAAGCCAGTGGTGGCACATGCTATTATTCTCAGCAGGTAATTTTGAACCTTGCCTAAGATTCTATATAAGAAAATTTTTAATATTTTAATTTTTGACTTTACATTATGCTTATTATCTAATGTTTTTGTGAATGGTACAAAAATATTTCCTCTTTTTTGACATCACAATTTTTTATAAAATTGATAGAAAAACAAATAAAATATATCATAAATATTACTATTTTATTGAAATATAATATGAAACAATGCTATTTTTGAGTTAAGATAAACTAATGTTTATTGCCAACTAAATAATTCAAATAAGTATTAGAAAAAATAAACAAATAATATTTATTCAGAGAATGCTTTTGACTTTTAAAAGCTCTCCTCAGTCTTTTCTTTAATAAAAGTTTTAGAACAGTTGAACTACTGAACTAAAAATTCTTTTCTTAGGCAGTTTAATTGTTCTACAGTTTTTTTTTTTTTAAATTTATTAAGCTAAGGCATCCATGGAAAAGTTCAGTATGGATCCTGGAATCTATCTGAAATTTTCAATTGGTATATTCTCTACCATGTATTCAATCAAGTAATTCTAAAAATCAAATAATTGTTTCATAGGCAGGACTGAATTAAAGTATCAGCAACAGGGGCAGTTGCCCAATATGCCAAATGCTGTGAGCATTTGCCATGTGTCCGAGACAGTGAGAGTTTTCAATTACAAATGAAAAAATGAATAAATTAATCAGAATTAAAAAAATTCAAAATAAGAAAATTCTTAGATTGAAATCAAACTTTTCAGGATTATTTGAGTTAAATTCTTTTAGCTTAGGATATAAAGTGGCAGGCCAGTTAGGAGTGAATCCTGGGCTAGCCAGACCAGTGATGGGCTCAGCCAGAGTAGTTGGAAGATAGCATTTCATAGGCCAGTCCCAAACCCCTCATGAAAAATATCCTAGAGATGCAAATTGAATATAGATTCTTCAGGATGGCTGACAATACATTTCCATGCAGCCATCCAGCCAACCTACGTTGAGTATCTGGATTTAAGAATATCACATTTGTCAAGAATAATGTCCTGGCACCTGTCAAACTGAACTTGTTCAGTTTTGAATTCCAGAGTTGACCCTGCTCACACAGATTTTAATATATTTTGAATAATAATGTCATGATATCATTTTAAATATATTTTAATGTTAATTTCAATAATGTTATTGTTTTTTAATTCTGATTATTTCCTTCAAAGTGGCAAACTTTAAAAATATAAAAAATACAAAGTGAATTCATGTCTGTCTGTACATAAGTAGGGCAATAAATTTGTGGAAAAAATACTTGAGCAATACTAGACATTTATGTTAGTAATAAATAAAATCAAACAAAAATATCTAAATAGCTAGTTTTTATTAGTAGAAATTTGAATAAAAAATTAAAGAAATTTCTGATTTCTGTATATTTCTATTTGTCAATGCATATTGAATAGAGGAATCTTAATTAAGTAATACCATGATTAGAAAGTACAGTTGGTTCCGCTTAATTGGGACACGTTGGGATTAAGCCATTTTGCCCCTACACGACGCTCTTCCGATCTCCATTTTGGCCCAATTAAGCGGCTGCCCCGGCAACATTAAGTAACCTAAGAATCCTTCTCTACAGATCAGGACACGTTGGGACTAAGCCATTTTGGTCCAGCTGTCATCATAATAAATTCTAAAATAAAATATGTAATTTGTAGGTAAATAAATAATGAATAAATTCTAAAATAAAATATGTAATTCGTAAGTAAATAAATAATAGTTAAAAAAATAATAATTACATGCCTATTTTAATGATTTATTAAAATAGTTACCTAATTATTAGTTTTTTTATTGCTGATATTCATGCCTGCTAGAAATCCATTGATCTAATGCTTCTTCGACTTCTGGATCCTTACCATCATGCTTTCTTTTGAATATTCCCAGAATTTCTTTCTGTATGCCCACTCCTCACGCAGTTGATTTTCTTGTTGTAGGAGATTTTATGATAGATTTTGGTTTATTTCAGCGAGTGTACCATGGCGGTGTTATGGTAGATTTTGGTTTATTTCAGCGAGTGTACCATGGCTTGTATTAAATGGCTGGCTTTTAATTTTATTTAGCCAAACAATTTTATTTGAGTGTAAAATCCTTTCTTGACATCTTGGCAAAGATTAGTGTATGTATGTGTAGCCATACTTTCGAAAAATCCCTAAAATATATCAAAAATTGAAAATTCCTTTTCTGCTACTGTTCCAATTAAGTGAAAAGTTATCCCAATTAAGCGTTTAAATTATGTATTAGTTTATTAGTTTGGTTTCCGTTCTTTGAGATTTGTCCCAATTAAGCGGAATCTACTGTATTTCAAAAGCAATCATCTAGAACAGTGATTCCCTAACTTTTTCAGTTCTTGGTACCCTTGCTGAATCCATGTTTTCCCAAGGCACCTTATCTCAAATTTTAACAAATATAGATTTGTTAGAATTTGAGATAGGGTACCAATTATCAGAAATGTATTAAAGTTCTAACAAATGTTATAAAATTATGAAAATTTTATATTTCATGGCACTTATATGAGGAAGCTGTAGTTTCCCAGTCATAGCACACACTTTGGGAATCACTGATCTAGGAGATTAAATACTTCTGATCTGAGCAGTTCTTCCAAAGTCATATCTTATTTATATACCCTTTTGCTTTATATGTTTAAAACGGGGTCTGGAAAATTCGCCCCCTGCATTTCGCCTCTGACAATTCGCCCCCAGGACGTCTTCCGTAAACCGTTTAAAACATACATTTGTAGTTTTGTAATTAAAAGAAAATATTTATATAATAATAATCAATCAAATTTATATAAAATTACTTTGGTGTAAACAAAATTATATAATAATCTAAAATTTGCATAAATTCTGCTGTTTTTCATTTTGCACTTATATACTGGATAGGATAAAATTAATTTCTCTGTTCATAAGTCTCTACCATCGAAATGATTGGAGATAGAGCTATGAAACTTGGATGGTATTTTAATTAGGATATGCAGAAGCAATTTATCAAATAATAAAATTTTTTAGTTTGATTTTTTGCCAAAAATGGCACTGATATTTTATTCAAAATATATTCCTTATATAAATGATATCCTGCTAAACAACAACAGGAATGCCAAAATGTTGCCAATCCATGCAAATATTGAAATTAATTGTTATAAAAGAGCTTGTTGCAAAAATGTTTCTCACAAAAAGTTTTTGTTGCAAGAAACATTAATTATGCAAATGAATTCTTGTTAGATAAAGGCAGGAATGCTGAACATGTTTTTCAGTCATCGTTAAAATTTGCATAAATTCTGCTGTTTTTCATTTTGCACTTATATACTGGATAGGATAAAGTAAATTTCTCTGTTCATAAGCCTCTACCATCGAAATGATTGGAGATAGAGCTATGAAACTTGGATGGTATTTTAATTAGGATATGCAGAAGCAATTTATCAAATAATAAAATTTTTTAGTTTGATTTTTTGCCAAAAATGGCACTGATATTTTATTCAAAATATATTCCTTATATAAATGATATCCTGCTAAACAACAACAGGAATGCCAAAATGTTGCCAATCCATGCAAATATTGAAATTAATTGTTATAAAAGAGCTTGTTGCAAAAATGTTTCTCACAAAAAGTTTTTGTTGCAAGAAACATTAATTATGCAAATGAATTCTTGTTAGATAAAGGCAGGAATGCTGAACATGCTTTTCAGTCATGATTATGGCTCTGGCAAAAAAAGATTATATTCTTTTAGTAAAACTGTTTTAGCAAAAAATTACAACAGTAATGCTGTCCTGAGTGAATAGGGAAGACTTAAAAGTTTGGTGTATAAAAGTCTCCAACATCAGTTGGAGATTTTTATACACCATACTTAGAAAGTTGATAAAGAACACCACTTAGAAAGTTGATAAAGAAATTTGAAGTTACCAGGGATTTAGCTGCAGTTCCAAACAGAGGAAGATTATATATCACAACAGATATAATGGGATGAAATGGCAATTGTTATGACTGCCCATGCAGAATGAAATCACTGCCAATTAGGAGTGCTAGTGTTTGTCTTGAAAGTTGAACTTTTTGTGACTGACCGTAAACAAAGCACTTTGGTTTATTCCCATACAAGATCCATCTAGTGCAAGAACTGAAACCATATGATTGGCAATGTGTAGACTTTGCTCTACAATTCCTGACTCAAATGGAAATTCATATTTGGCCTTGAATGATCTTAGGGTTTGGTGAGACACATTTCACTCTTACACAGGTTGTAAATGTATAAAATTGCTAAATATGAGGAACTTCATATTTCTCTATTGTGCATGAAAAACTTCTATAGTTACAATAGAAGTTTCATATATTACAATATGGTGTGGCTTCATTGTGGAATTCATAATAAGACTATTTTCATTGAGGAGTCCACACCCAGGGCTGGCCCAAGAAAAAATAGGGCTCACTCAAAAGTTTTTTCTCCATTGATGTATTTAATATTCTTTAAATTACCACTTTTAAGTCTAGAAAGTCTGTTCTTCTCTTCTTAGATCCTGTCTTAGATCAATTAGGAGGGATTCACCTGGATTGCGTGCCGAGTACCAGACACGTGAAGAAGATATCTTCCATGTGTCCATCTCAATCCATTTTCCAGAGCAAAGACTTCCTGGAAAATAATGTGATAGATAGCAATAGTGTCATTTTGACAACCATTTTTAGCCAGAAAATACACGTAAAATAATTGTGAACAGATAATAATTTCTGTGCTCATTTTGCCCGAATAGAGATTATAAAATTAAAAAATTTAAATAAATTTTCCATTATAGTTATATATCTACGTAATTATTCAGTATAGTTTTACATTGTTAACTTATTCATCAAAATAATTTTTTTTCTTTAGAGAAGTCTTATATCTTAAATTGTGTAAAGTAACATTACTTGATTAGAAAACTATAATTGACGATTTAGGAGAAGAATTTCGTAGATAACAAGATTTGGGCGGAGTCACATTTCTTAATGAGATTTATCCGAAGAAGGAAAGCGTAAAAGGAGCACTTTTCATTGTTAAGTAATTCGAGAAATACATTGTTTATCAAATTGACAACTGTAATCATTGAACTGTTATTTTAAAATCGTAACACTTATATAATATTATTATGTACGAGTATAAACATTCAGCAGCAAGTTACGCTCTACATTAACGGGCAAACATCTTTATGAGCAATTAATAATTTTAGTTTTATATAAAACTAAATTATTTAAACAAGTATATTTCGATATATTTTAGTTTTATAAACATAAATATATTTATAAAACTAAAAAATATATATATGTAATCTTCTGAAGTTCGGTTTATTTATAAATATATTTATGTGGAAAACAACATTTAAACATATTATATATATATATATGAAATTTTTGTTTTATATATAAAATTGCAAGTACTTTTTGGATTTTTTATATATATATATAAATTCTTTTAAAGGAATTGAATTTTTTAGATTTTATTTTAGTTCATTTTATCTTGGAGAATATAGGAAAAATAAACTTTTCGATGGTACCATCTTAAATAAAATATTTAAATATCGAAATTTATAATTAATTTCGGATTGAATATATGCACAGCATTTAATAATTAAACATTATTTACGTTTTAAGTTCGATAAAATAGTTTTAGAATGATAAATTTATAGAAAGATTTATAAATATTTCTTAGCTTTAATTATAAAACAGATTTGTTGCAGCGATGTAATCATCAATGTTTTATATATATATATATTTTTTTTCTTCTGCAAACAAAATTTTATTTAATTAATTTTCTTAACTGCATAAAATTCTTCTCGAGATAGAAAATAATAAACAATTTTTACTTTGCTGTTCATTATTCAGAAATTTCGTTCGTTACGATTATTACTTGGTGACATTTTTCGCTGTTTGCGTTTAAAATTTATGAAAGGACGCACGGGTAGATATTTTCTGCTAATTATTAATTTTTAAATTCGAGAAGATGTAAATCATTCTGTTTAATAAATTTGCAGTTTATAATTGATGATTAAAAAAATAAAAATAAATAAAAAAGTTAATGTTAGTATAGGGAAAAAAAAACAGTCGGTAATTTTCTATGATCGAAATCTAAGTAGAGCCTATTATTTGCTATTAGAAAGAGAGAAATTCCGTTTTGTTCTCTAATGGAATTTCCTCCTTCTCTTCCTTCATCAATAAAGTTCAGATAATGACAGAGATATATTTAGAGAATATACTTTAAAGACTTTAGACCTTTCCAAAATGGTAAGCGATGTGTGTAACATGAAGCTCGATTTTGTGTCAATTGTTAGATTCGATTCGTTGGGGGAGGGAAAAAATAAAAAAAAAAGAATTTTCAGAAGAAAATCATTAGAGGGAAAAATGGAAAAAATCTTTCAAAAGAAAGAATATATATATATAAAGAAATCAGTGAGTCAAAGAGATAAGGCACTTTATAATAAAAACATAAAAGTTTTAGAATGGCAGGAGAAAAAGGATCGAAAAAACAAAAGTGCAAAAAGACAAGAAACCAAAAAAAAAAAAAAAAATTTTTTTTTAATGATACGGCGACCACCGAGATCTACACTCTTTCCCTACACGACGCTCTTCCGATCTTAGAAAGGGAAATTCTATTTTTAAACAGAATTTGTGAGAATAAATCAAAAAATAGAAGCTTTTCAATGTAGAAAAATATTTTCTTTTAAATAAATCTTGACAAGTAGAACAATCTGTAAGATTAAATTAAATGATACGAGTTATTATGTTTCTTAAAACATTGATAACTGTTAAAATAACCTTTCAGATTATTATTTTATGAATTCTTCCAATGTAAATCCCCTAGAGTAGTGTTTTTTTTATCAGTTATTTTTGTAAGGAATATTTAAATATTTATTTAGATATAATAAACCTGAATTTACTTTTTATCAAATTTAAAATAGTTACATAGAATATTAAATATTTTTCGTGCCGAGATTAAATTTTTTAATTTTATTTTTTATTTTTCGATTTTTCGAAATTAAGTGAGGAAGATATTAAGAATTTACATGGTAATATCTTCGTTAGTTAATTCTTTCTTTAATTGGATTATTTCGCTGAAGATGTTAATTAAAAATTGTTTTTAATAATCAAACAAAAGAATTTCGAAATTTTCGATAAACTTTAAGGAGGTTATAGTTTATTATTTTTGAAAGAAATATTTCTAAATATAGATAAATTTATTATCCGATAGGAAGATTAAATATTAAAAGGAGAAAAGCAACAAGAGTCATATCTTGTTTTTTATTCTGATATTTTTTATATAATATTCAAAATTTTGCTGAAGATACTTCAGTAATTTTATCTTCTTAAGTTTTTGATACATAAATAAGCAAACAGACAAACAAAGACACTTCATAACGATAATAAATAGGATGAAGAAAAACTTCGATGTGAAATTTTGTGAACCGATAGAGGACCTTGAAACAAGTCTAAATGGCACCGTTTTTGAATTATAACCCTTTAAAGTTAGCCAATCACCATCGAGTAGACAAAGCGTCATGACGCGTCGCATTGCCAAGACGCGTCGCTTGCCTTCTTACTACCCGATAGTGAATAGGAGAGCGACGCAATGCGACGCGTCTTGGCAACGCGACGCATCGTGACGCTTTGTATACTCGATAGTGATTGGCTAGCTTTAAAAGGGTTTACCATATGTTCATTACACATTTTCGATTTGTTTCCCCTATCTGTACCCAAAATTTTACGATGAAGTTTTTCTTCACTCTCTATAAGTAAATAGTTTAAAGTTAAGAAATGAATAAACAACATAGTATAAGCTAATTAAAAAAACAAAATTTAATTTTTTAAAAATCTACTAATCTTATTTAAAAAAATAAATTGCATAATAATTTTTCCTGATTTTTTTATACAATTAAAAATTTTTATAATATTTTTAAAAAAATATTCTTTGTATTTAAACCGCGCTTTTATAATTTTTTATAACAAATTTTTATCTAGATCATAAATAATTTTCAGACAGTAAAAAAATGCTATTAAATATGTAACCATTTTTTAAACATATTTATTTTTTACATTAATAATTCAAGATGTTTAAAAATTGAAACTTGGGAATTTGAAACATATTTATCGATCTATTAAAATTAATTAATTCAAAGTCTACAAAAATATTTATTAATTTATGTATTAAAATGTCTTTAAAAGTGACAGCTAGTAAGGTTAATGTTTCAGTGGTTACAGAGAACAATCCTTTAAAGGTTGAAGGATATAATTTTCCACCGCATTTATTCGTTTTAATAATAATATTTAGTAGACTGCATCTTATATCTGATTATTTAACTTAGAGAAAATATGTGAATTTTAATAATTATAGTGCAAGTTATATTAATAAACATCCTCGTCTTAAAAAACTAAAACAGAATTTGGATTTTTACATACAAAAGTGGAATATTGCCTTCAATACTTCATCCAGAGAACGTAGAGATCGATATTTCGCGTCGTTTGTGCCATAATCCTAAAGATATTTCCAAGTTTTTCGATATTGATATGATCTTTTATTAATAATGGATCAATTTGATACCAATTTATATAGAAATTTATGACGTGTTGAAGATATAACTTTGTATCCAACGAGGAATGTTGTTTTGATCGTAATTAGAACCATTCCGAACACTCACATGTTTCTATTTATAACAAAAAAAATCCACTTTATTATATACATGAAAGTTAAGATGATGCAATCAAAGACAAACTTAATATTGTCATGTTTTCAATAAGATTTGAAGAAGAACGGCATTTGCTTGAATTTAAAATAAATACTACATTCAAGCACATGTTTAAAGTCTAAAAAACATTTTTCTGTATTATGATCAAAATTTTCTTGTATGAAAATGATCATTTATAAAGCATCGAATCTTTTTTGTATAGAATAGAATCTAGGAGTTTACACTGTATCACAGTATAAATACTTTAATTCATTTAATATACTGTTATATTTTGCACCATTATACTTACCGTCAGATATACAGGATTCGTCATAAACAACAGGAAAACATTCCTATAAATCTGTAATGCAGTAAATTTCAATTCATTATAAATACTCATTAATGATTCAATATGTTCAATCTAAATTCTAAATTTTTGATACTGCTCATAAATATTTTACCCATTTGATTCTGTCTTCTGTAGAGTAACCGCAATATTCATCTGAATCATTTGAGGTTTTAAGCTTACAGTATTCGAATATAATAAGACCCCGTTTAATGTTAAAACAAAGCGCTGAATGAAACAGCGTTAAAAGAGATTATCTTTTTAAGCTTACAGTATTCGAATATAATAAGACCCCGTTTAATGTTAAAACAAAGCGCTAAATGAAACAGCGTTAAAAGAGATTATCTTAACAAATAAATAATGAGGGTAGGTGAAACAGGACAGTGAATAAAAAATACATATATAGCAATAATGGGAATAGGTGAAATGGGACAGTGAATAAAAAAATATATATACATTTTATTTTGTAACATGTATTATTACTATTGTATTACATTAATTATAGACATTGTAACATGTATTATTACTATTGTATTACATTAATTATAGACATTTTATTATTGAACATGTATTATTATTATTGTATTACATTAATTATAGACATATTTTATTCATGTATTATTACTATTGTATTACATTAATTATAGACATTTTTTTATTTCTAATATCTATCTATATTCATAAATCATTCATGAAAAAATAAAAAATTTTATGATTTGTATTCATAAATCATTCATGAAAAATTCTTGAAATTAGAAAATAAAAAGTTTTAAGAACGAAAAGGCAGTAATCACGATGCAGCAAACTATAAACAACGAAAAAATATTGACGAAAGAAAAACGTTCTAACTTGAGCTATAAACAATGAAAACATGAAAGAATAACGTTCTAACTTCGAGGAACTATAGTTTAAAGTGGCACATTCAGATTAAAACAACTAAAATGAGATAATTGTTATTTTTATTACTGTAAAATAACATTGATGACTGTATAATTATTATTTTTATTACTGTAAAATAATATTGATGACCGATCATAGATATGAATTCTGATCGCAGCAGACTTTCGCATGTGTACTGATATCAAACGCACTGTGAGATGGCATAGCAGTATCAATGCAACGAATTCCTGTGATTTAGGATTTAAGTAAGAATAACAGTTTGAAAAACCACGCCAAAGAGAATCAATAAAAATATAAAATTCGAAAAAAATGCGTTATCGAAACAGTGTTAAGCGGGGTCTTACTGTACTTCGATCCTTATTTTTGTATTGTTATCACTATAAAATTTCTTTCGATGAAAACCCTGAAATTTTTTCATTTCTTTAATAATAATTTTCTTATTCTTTCACAAGCTTTTATTGTTTCATTTAAATGGGGTTGGCATTCTTTATTCTAATTCTCCACGTTCTTCTATCCTCGGCATCCTCTTAGCTGTTAAGTACTTCCTCATTCTCTCAATCCAACTAATTCTAGGTTTATCTCTTCTTTTCTTCCAGTCTATAGTTATTTCCTCAATCTTCCTATCCACATATCCCTCACTCCTTCTCCTTACATGTCCGAACCCCCTTAATCTTCCTACTAAATGGATCTACTTTAATCGTACCTCTGATGAAATCATTCCTTATTTTATCCATTCTTGTTACACCTCTCATAAATATCAACATCCTCATTTCAGCTACATCCAATTTATTTTCCTGTGACTTAGTAACTGCCTAAATCACAGGAACCATACGTCAGGACTGGTCTTACTACCATCTTGTACAGTTTTTCCTTCATCCTATAACTGACTTAGCATTCCACTATAACCTCCTCCATCAATCCGTCCACACTGTATCCTATGCTTAATCTCCTCTTCAAATCTTCCATCCTCTTCTATATTCAATCCCTAATTTAATTTATAAAAATGTATATTTACTTATCAGTAAATTATAAATAAAAAATAATTTCGTCATTATAAACCATGGGTATTTTTATACAAACATCAGATTTATGGATGCCATTTATAAAATACCATATTGAAATTTTCTGTGTAAATTATAAATAAAAAATAATTTCGTCATTATAAACCATGGGTATTTTTATACAAACTTCAGATTTATGGATGCCATTTATAAAATACCATATTGAAATTTTCTATATCATCACTTAAATTAAAAATTTCTGTATCAAATTTTATAATTTTATTATTATTATTACTGTACTATATTAATCATGCAATCGAAATACTGTAATCTTATAATATACGATACCACGTCAAAGTCTTTCCATGAATACATCCACTGTAATCTCTTAAGTATTCCAACAATAGCATTTTTACGAGCATTTTATTACAAAGTTATATAGGATCAACTCTCTTATAAAATTGATAATCCTTTATAATTTACAACAATATTTTCCGAATTTTCTGTCGTTTAAAAAGCTTTACCCTGATTTTCTTTCAGAAAAAATTCTGTAAGTTGGAAATATATCGGTGCATGGTTACAAAAAAAAATTATATTTATCGATGGATCTTTAGTGACTAATAATGGAAGTTTTAGAAATCAATAATAAACAACAAATTGTTAATTATTACAAAATATGAAATTATTAAAAATTATACTACTGTCATTAATATAATCTCATTATTGAAGATTAAAAAAATTATTTCGTTGATAACTTAATTAAAAATAAATAAATAATCCATGGTAACTTAATTATTTAATATAATATTTTACATTAAAATGAATTAATTTAAGCTGATAACTGTTTAAATATTTTATAAAAAATTTTATTTTAATTGCGGCATAGAATATCATGCATCACTTCATATCTCCAATCTTTTCATATTGTATTGGGTGAAGAAAAATTTCGTCGTAATATTTTGTGAACTGATAGGGGACCTCGAAACAAGTCGGAAATGTCTAATTAACATATGGTCTAAATGGCACCGTTTTCGAGTTATAACCCTTTAAAGCTAGATAATCACCATCGAGTAGTGTCACGACGCGTCACGTTGCTAAGACGCGTCGCTTGCCTTCTTACTACCAAGTAGTAAATAAGAGAGAGACGCAATGCGATGCATGTTGGCAACGCGATGTTTTCTAAACTACATGGTGATTGGCTAACTTTAAGCTGATAACTGTTTAAATATTTTATAAAAAATTTTATTTTAATTGCGGCATAGAATAAGCATCATGCATCACTTCATATCTCCAATCTTTTCATATTGTACAGGGTGAAGAAAAATTTCGTCGTAATATTTTGTGAACTGATAGGGGACCTCGAAACAAGTCGGAAATGTCTAATTAACATATGGTCTAAATGGCACCGTTTTCGAGTTATAACCCTTTAAAGCTAGATAATCACCATCGAGTAGTGTCACGACGCGTCACGTTGCTAAGACGCGTCGCTTGCCTTCTTACTACCAAGTAGTAAATAAGAGAGAGACGCAATGCGATGCATGTTGGCAACGCGATGTTTTCTAAACTACATGGTGATTGGCTAACTTTAACCTTTTAAAGCTAGCCAATCACCATCGAGTACACAAAGCGTCATGACGCATCGCATTGCAACGCGACGCGTCTCAATAGTTCGCTTTCTTACTACCCGGTAGTAAATAGAAGAGTGACGCTTTAACCTTTTAAAGCTAGCCAATCACCATCGAGTACACAAAGCGTCATGACGCATCGCGTTGCCAAGACGCATCGCATTGCAACGCGACGTGTCTCAATAGTTCGCTTTCTTACTACCCGGTAGTAAATAGAAGAGCGACGCAACGCGATGCGTCATGACGCTTTGTATACTCGATGGTGATTGGCTAGCTTTAAAGGGTTGAAGGGTTATAACTCGAAAACGTGCCATTTAGACCATGTGTTCATTAGACATTTTCGACTTGCTTCGAGGTCCCCTATCAGTACACAAAACATTACGATGAAGTTTTTCTTCCCCTGTATATTTATATATATCATAATGGTATCTTTAAACAGTTTCAATTCTTTTTTATATATTTTAAACGTTTTTCTTGTGAGGTATATCTTTGTTAACAGAAAATACTTCACTGCGTACATATTTCATTTATGGTACATTTATTTCTTATAACTACATTAGCTTATAATTTTCGAAATGAAATAGTTTCCACACAAGAAAATTACTTTATTATTAACAAAAATAATTTTTCGATCTAAAAATAAATTAGGTTTTCCGAAACTATTTCCATGTATGATTACACACACACAGTTTAATAAAACAGAAATCATTAAATATACAAGTACTTTTATAAAATTGTTAGCGTCAGTTTTCTGATTGATCATTTTTAAAATTTGTTAGAATATTTAAGACGAGATATTTTGTTTGATTATTCGTTGAAATTTTAATAACTTATCTGAAAAATTTATTAATTTAATAAAATGATCTTATTCGGATTGTATTTCCGTCTGTAAACATTAAAATCTCCGAGAATGCAAAGGGCTAATTTAAAATCTGAAGTTTGCTTTACGTCAAGTAAATTATTTGCAGATCGAATTTAATGTTGTCAATCACTTAAAACTGCTTATCTACAAATTATTTCACGAAAGAGAAAAATAAAAAATAGAGAAAAACTCATAGGCAATATATATCATTGGCATACTTTAAATGCCCTTTAAATAAATGGCATTATTTTAAAGTTATGTATACATGTATACCAGGGATGGGCAACCTTCTTTTGTAGGGGGCCGTATAGAAAAATTTATGGTGAGACCACGGGCCAAAACAAAAACAATTGATAATAATAGTATTTATTTAAAAATGAGAAGGGACAGAAATGTAAGTATACATAGTGTTGATATTAAATATAATAAAATAATGTTGCCCACCCCTAATGTATACGTTGATAAATGTAGACCGAAAGAAAGAAATTTTTCATTCAATAAATACTTCGATATTCTCCAAAAAAGAGGTGGATTATAATAAAATATAAATCCGAAAATTAGATTAATGTATTAAAATGTAATTTAAAAATATTCTAGATTTAAACATTGCAGAAAACTGAATGTATCGATGAATATTTTACATCATTTATTGGGATTAAACTACGTAATGAATATTATAAACTTTACAATTGCAAAATTTAACGTAACGTTACTGTAAAGTTTCGTTAAAAGATGGTTGGTTGCACAATATTTCTAGCTTTATCTGCAGTAGTGCAAACGTGCATTTATCTCTCGCTAGCAGCAGTTGTAAGAGATTGTCAGTCATGCATCAATGAGTCAATAATACCGTCATCAAAACTGACTGCTTGTCATAAATTTCTGTTTCTAAATCCAATAGTAAAGTGCTGAAATTTGTGTCGAAATCCTCGTCCTCTAACAATCAAAATGCAGTCTTTACTCGTTTTGTATATTTTATTAAAGTAAATTGGATTCGTACGAAACTTCTCTCCGAATTCATTCATAAAATTAAATTAAATAAATTCGAATATATCGAGGTAGGAAATAAATTTAGTTTTATTTTGCATATGAGCGAGAGGAATTAAATTTTGACACTATTTCTATCGAAGCATCGATGGATTAAACCGGAGAAAGTTTAATAATATTTAAAAATTTGAAGAAAAATAAAGAAACGTTTGAAAACTTTATAAATTAAATTTTTGAATACAGTTATATATGATTTATAAATTTTTAAAATATTTAATTATGCAAAATGAAAGAGAGATCGTATTTATTCAATAACTTTCTCGCTATTTTAACTTGTAACATGTTTCCATTATGGAATTTTTTATGTACATTGTTAATTTTAATAAATTGAAGGGTATTAGTTTTAATTAGCGAACTAATTTTAGTTTTAAAAATATTCGAGAATTCTTCCCTTGAGGTTTGTTCTTCCAAATTATCATTAATCGTTCATTTTGATTAAATTTAAAAATAATCTTAAATTGATGAATTTTATAAATTTTTTTTTTCCATTTTCAGTTCAAAATAACGTATTTTTTTTAGAAAAGTCTTTCAATTTTTATAATAACTCGATGATTTCTTTAAAAATATTTTTTTAGTGACTTTTCATGTCAGATATTTTTAATTAGGATGACTAGCATGAATGTTTTCATTTATACATTCCAAATGTCATCTTTTTAGTACATACTAAGAAATATAATTAACTAATGCAGTCGATTCCGCTTAATTGGGGCACCGATTAATTGGGCCAAATCTCAAAGACGGAACACAAACTAATAAACTAATGCATAATTTAAACGCTTAATTGGGACAGTAGTAGAAAAAGAATTTAGCAATTTTTGATATATTTTAAGGATTTTTCAAAAGTATGCCAACACTAGGTACACTAATATTTGGCAACACTAGCGTGATGCGAATCAGTTATCTATCGTTATGCGTCTGGTAATTTATAATAATAATAGAGTATATAGTAGAGTATACAGTAGAGTATATAGTAGAGCATACATTAGAATTTATAGTAGAATATACAGTAGAATATACAGAGTAGTGTATACAGTAGAGTGTATACAGTAGAGTGTATACAGTAGAATATATAATAGAACTTACAGAATACGTCTACTTAAGAATCTATCATTATTATATACTGTACTGTACCTAGTGATATTCATTTACAGTGTCGATTTTATTTAAAATTTTTAAGTCTTTGCCAAGATGCCAAGAAATGAAATTGTAAAATTTATCATGTATGTATTATTTTTTCCTCGATATTTATAGTTCAAATATTTTCTGTATTTTGGGTTTAATAAAGCATTAAAATAGGTACCTAATTATTATTTTTTACCTATTTACTTATTTACCTACGTATTACATATTTTATTTTATAATTTATTATTAGTTCGTTTAATTGGGGCAGCCGCTTAATTGGACTAAAATGGATTAGTCCCAACGTGTCCCAATTAAGCGGAATCGACTGTACTAATATACTATACATACTAAGTACTATAATCTATTATATACTTTACTATATACTCTACTGTATATTCTACTATATACTCTGATGTATACTCTACTATATATTCTACAGTATACTCTACTGTATACTCTACTGTATACTCTACTATATATATTCTGTATGTTCTATTATACACTCTACTGTATACACTACTCTGTATACTCTACTGTATATTCTACTATAAATTCTAATGTATGCTCTACTATATACTCTACTGTATACTCTACTATATACTCTATTATATGCTACACTACTATACAGTACTAAGTACTAAACAGTACTACAGTACTATACAGTAGTTTTACTATATACTTTACTATATACAGTACTAAGAAAAACAACTTATCTATATGTAACTTAAGTTACAATAATTCATTGCAGCATAAATTAAAAAATGAATTAAATGGATTTCACACAATAAAATATCCTTTTCTCAAATATAAACAAGTAATTCAAAACAGATTATAAATTATTGATTGGAAATGAGAAAGAATTTTAGTAGAGGATTGCACTGTAATATGCAAGCATTGTACTATACTGTATATATGAAATATCTTGTTGCAGCAAGAAATAAAATTCAGAAAGATGAGAGAATTATGCTGAATATTTTCATATAGCCTATGTCAGAAATCTTATCAAATATTATACAGAATATATTCAAATTACTAATGGATTACAGCGGAAAATACAAATTTATTGGAAACTATAACCAGTATTTTAATTTAATGTGGTGTTAAATAGCTATGAAATAAATATAAAATTATATAACAGCAATTAAAATTATTGCAACTATTAAGATTTTATTTAGAGCTTAAAATTATTGCATGTAACAATTTGCGTAATTTTTTTAAAAATAGATATACTCTATGTTGGGAGAATACATGCAATTGCATTAAAAAAAATTTTGTTATTTTTTTAATATCTCAAAAATTGGTCTGATTCACAAGAGAACTCGATTGCTTAAGAATAGTGAGTGAGGTAATAGACTCTCAACATCAATCCACTCTTCAATGGGATTGAGTTGCGGTAAATGCGGCGGAGAATATCTATATTTAATATAATTTTTGACCAGTAACTAAACAATCATTGCCAGAAATTTCTTGCAAAAATGCAAGAAATTTTTGATATCTGTTTTCTATTAAAGTATCTTTGAACATTTTATATATAAATTTCGCTTACCTTTCACGTACCTTTGTGCGTAGACTCGGATTTACTAGCAATACATTTCTGTAACTTAGCTATTTTTGTTTCATTTTGATAAAGAATTATTACTTGCACTATACATTATCATTATCACACGAAATTCCAAATAAATATTTATTGCTTTCCTTCTATTTACTTAATCTTCTATAATACATTTCATGTTTTTTTTCTTCCTTTTCGGATATTTTTTAAGACAAAGTTTTTACATATATCTAAGCCAGGTTATTAAATCCACCGACTGGTTTAGAATTACCATAGTTCGCCAGCTGTCTGTTGCTGATAGCAATGAACTGCCAGACAAGAAAAAAATCTGTTTACAGAAGCAAAGTATTAATATGCAAGAGTTCGTAGCTTATGTAACAATTTAAAGACTATACAGTAACACACACTCGGAATGACGTTGTAAGGTACAGAATGAGGAAAGTATCATGTCCATCGATATATGATGTTTCTTTACAATATGATAATTATACACAGTCTTTGAAGCGTAAGAAAAAAATTGCTAGTCCATCACAATAAATATTGTTGTTTGAGAAATACTGGTCTAAGCTGAAGGTAGAATCGGCTAGATAACATAGTAAAGCAGTGTGCTTATCATCTGGAGGGTTCTATATCAACCCATATCTCCAAATTTTTTCAGAGGAATCTGGGCTCATTAACCTCAATTTTTACCTGACAGCCAGCTCCTCCAGGATGTGTGCAACCTGTGGTGGGCATTGGAATGCTCAGTTGCTTAGTAACCTCTGGTTAGCATAGAATATCAAGGAAAGAAAAGAAAGAATCTATAGATAGTCCTTTCAGTGATGACGATACAGATCCACAGTACAGTATTTTAAGTACAGTAATTGTACAATATTTTTACTGCGGAGAAAATACAGTATTCGGAACCAATCAGATTTCGTCCATTATTTTTAAAATCTGAACATAAGCGATCCGTTAATAAACAGGATTACAATAGTTTAGTTCATTTTATTAATGCGAATATTAATATATAAAGAACAATCTATACACATGCTTCTCTAGTTACGAACATTTCACAAAATTTCAAAAACTCTTCAATAATTTTTAATATAAAATAGTAAAATAGTCCAGCAATCAATATAATGTAAAATTACACAGTTAACATATTACGGCAGTATTTCAAGATAGCGGTGATTATACCAAAAATTCCTCGCTTTATATTCGGAACTCTTCATTAAATTCTGTAAAATAAAAACTTTTAATTGGTTCGATTGGGAAATATATTACAGTATACAGTATATAAAGTTATTTCAGTACTTTGGAACCATAACAACAAAGTTATCCGAGTTATGAAATACCCGATATACTAACAAAACCTATAGAACGAATTATGTTCGTAACTAGAGGATCGCCTGTATTTATTATTGTAAAAGACTACAGTCTGTTGCATTATATATATTTTTATTGTTATAAATGCATTATTCATGAATTGGGATAATTATATATGATGAAAATCATTCCTTTACTTTCCTATCACCTTCTATATTCGTTCTTCATTCTTCCTAGATCAAACCAATGAGTAGTGCCTTCTCTCTATTTCCAACAATTATATATGGTGTATATAATTTGGACCACACACACAGTATATATACATATTTATGATAAATAATGGCAACATACTAGGCATATTTATGAATATTATAGACTACATGAAACTTTATTACAATTTGAATGTAATGACGGGTCTTATTTAATCATTGAAGACCTTATTTCTACGAAATTTTATTTTATATGATGTTACTGAACGAAATAATAATAATTTTAAAACTATACATGATTGATTCTAGTAATCCGAATAGATAAAAAAAAAAAATCTTTAGTGATGCAATAATGATGGCATCATCCGTGAAAATCCCATAAAAAAATTGCAATTGAATTTTTCTACGAAAAAATAAGAATAAAATTAAATAGTATACTATTATATACAATTTCTAAGATAATTTAATGGATAATAGATATACAGAAGTCGGTAATACATCTAAAATATTTTGTGAACAGTATAAAAATTGGTTTATTATACCCAAAAGAATGGCCTAATCTTGTTTAACTTTTCAAAATCAAGATTTTTTTTTTTTTCATGTCATATTCTCCGAGTTTATATATTGCTTCTTGAAATGTTTCCTCTATTTTAGACATCGATCTGTCAACTTTTTCGTATGCTATAGTATAGCACTGTTGCACTCTTCCAAAAATTTTCTTATAATTTTGTTAAAAATCACGCATTAATTTTGCTCAAATAAAACATCATCACAATTTGGAATATTATTTTAATAAATAAAAATTACGAAATAATAATAAAGGATAGTTTCCCAATTTTTAAATACTGTAAATCATTCCGGTACATATACGTCACGACTCTTCGCGTTGCCAAAACGCGTCGCATTGCGTCGCTCTCCTACTTATTACCGGGTAATAAAAATGAGAGCGACGCGTTTTGGCAACGCAACGCGTCGTGATACTTTGTGTATTCGATGGTGATTGGCTAGCTTTAAAGTGTTAAGAGAAATAGAATAATGGCGTAGAAGCATAAAAACAATTCATGAATATTTAATTCGGATGTTCAGTACGAAGACGCGCTTCGTCCTAAATAAATATAAATAAACACCGCATATTAAATACTAAACCATTGCCGAAAATAAGTTAAAATAAAATATTTGAATTATTGATAAACTTTTCTATAGTCTCAGTTTTACAGTTTCATCTTTATGCTTTCAATGTCTTAATTAAAAAAAATAATAATAATAATAATAATAATCAATATTTATGATTCTTAAACGATTTTTAAAAGTATATATATTTGTTTGACTTATTCTTTATTTATTTCTTTAATGGTAACTCTGCCAAAATAAATAAATAAAACCAAGAAAGAATAAGAAAAAAAAACACAATCGGCTTTCAAAAGTCGTTAAAGCAACAGAAATATTGATTATCTATCCACTTTTTAAGATAAAAATACTTTAAAAAGATTTATTTTTTTTTAAGTATTTGCATTTTGGTGCAAAAATTTGAATAATTCCGTAATAAATGTGTTTTAAACTCCTATCGTGATACCTCAATTTTGCATAATTTTTAAACATTATAAGATCACTCCCCAAAAAATTTAAGGCTATCTACAGTCGAATTGCTTATTTTATGATGATTTTAAGCAATATCTGACAAAATTTTTTTAATCTTTACTTTATTATGTTGATTTCGAATGCAAGTATTTTTATTTTTTTTTTTTCTCACAGCCAAAACTTTGTTTTATATATATATATATATTATAAAATGCTGTTGAAACAGTTTCGAATTAATTTTCTATTTATTAATTTAATGATTAAATTTACATATATTTAGTAAATGAAATTCAACTCCAAAAGTTTTAGTAAAAGAAAAAAAAAAGAAAATTAAAATATCCTTCTTGGGTTTAATACTTCAGAAAATTAATTTTTCTTCGAAAACTCCTAATACAAAATTTTTAAAAATGTCACTAAATTTAATCCATCAAAATGTTGGATAATTTTGTTTGCTTTATAGCGAATTTAAAAATTTTTCTACTATAAATCGATAAAGTTGCTTTAGCAACTAATTAACTCGAATCGTCTTTGTTTCGAAAATTAGAAGAATTATTCCTTTTGTTTTGTTCCCTTTTTTTTTGTTTCTTTCGGAATCGTGATACAAAAAAACTAATTAAATAATAGATATTATTAAAATCCGATACCGTAACATTACTAGAAACATGATTATTATACTTTACTAAATACGAAAAAAATAATAATAATAATAATAAGTACGATTGTTTTCGAGATGACAAAGACAGAAAAACTTTTTTAATTAATTAGATATTCTATGAAAAAAAAAAGTTTAAAATCGATTCTTTTAATGATTTTAATAGACAAAAATCAAGAAAAATTCTGTATAACTAAAAATCAAAGATCACGTAATTTATAGATTTCAAATTTTTATCGAATTTTAAGTGATAAAATCGGAGTAGGCTTATACACGGGTTACGCATTTTTACTGATTTTCAAACTCTAAAGTCGAGGGGTCGGCTTATATTCGAGTATATATGGTAGATGGTTAGGAGCTGTAGCCAGCAGAAATTTTAATGGCCCCGGCTCCGGCTCCAGCTTCACTTAGTATGATCAGCTTAGCTCTGGCTCCAATTCCGGCTTGTCCAAAACTTCCTGGGTCCATGGCTCCAGGCTCGACTCCAGTCCAGCTCCCCAGCCCTGCTTCCACAGGCATCCCACTCCTGCGGAGGGGTCAGTCGGATGGTGAGGACGGGCTCAGACCCCATGATAAATATTTTCAAGGGGTGAGACCAGAGACTCGAACCGGGTCCTCCAGAGTGGTTTCCACATGGCCAATCCGGCCGTCTATTATTATGATATTACCAATAACAAAATATAACATTTAAAAACCTATTTATACAAGAGAAGGAGGGGTTGCAAACTGTCAGCCATCAATGCATATACAGGTAGGCCTCGATTAGCGCGAATAATTGGTTCCACGAATTTCTCGCGCTAATCGAATTCGCACTAATCGAAGTATTAACTCTATGGAAAATATGGTAATTGGTTCTTGCACAAAACGAAATTTTTGCAGCACAATTCAGCACAAAACGATGAAATAAAACATTTTATGAAATTCCGGGTTGGGGGGCTGGGGAAATGGACCTACAGTAATGCCAAACAGTTAACGACAAAAAGCCCATCTTTCTGATGTTTCACCCCTTCAAAATCGTGTGACCGTTCTTGGACTGCTCCTCGTTCGGTTTTACTAACCGAAAATTAACGGTAATTTGTTAATTGACATCATAAAAGGAGCTTTGTTAGTAAGACTGATCTGTGTTTACAACTCGCACTAATCGAATCTTTTCTCGCACTAACCGAATAACGGTATCAATTTTTTAAGTCGCACTAATCGAAGTCGCGGTAATCGAGGCCTATCTGTACATCAATACAGTCAGCTAACATTTACAGTATTATCTGTATATTGTCAATAACAGTTTGCCTCTAGGATAAATGCATTACTGGATGATCTGCGCTAAATGCCCTCAAAAACGAAGCCGCCAAAGTGGGGGACTCACGTGGTATAATACTCGATTTGGGGGATACTACACTCTTTTTATTAATTATTAGAATCTTGTCATCATACTTATTAACATAAATGGAATAAGTCTGGCCCAGTGCCGTGTCTAGAAATTCGGCCTCCTGTGTGCAACTGTTAGTTGGCCGCCCCATTCAATCAATAAAACTAAAACTAGAAAATTAATAGTCATAATAGTTCAACTTTAAATAATTTCATTTATTATTTAGTAATAATACATAACAGTCATAACAGAACATCTGAAGAATCTTAGAAATTATCGATAGTAGTATAATACATAACAGCCATAACACAAATGGAGAACATCTTGGAAATTGCAATAAATTACAAAATTTCGTTGCACGTAACTGTAATATTAAATAAACTTCAAACTTCACTACATGCAAAAATTAAATATCTAATTAGATAACAAATAGTATTTTCAAAAAGAACATTAATAGGAAAAAACAACAATTTACAAGAAATAAGTTTGTCATGCTTTATTAAGAGCAAATTCCGATATAAGATGGTGTAAATCAGTTTCATCCAATAATTTATACTCTATCGCTATAATTGATAAATTTGCTTGGCATTCTTGTTGCATTGTTGCTCTTAAATAGTTTTTATTTTCAATTTTGAAAAAGAACATTGGCCAGATGCTACAGAAACTAGCAGAGTTAAAACCATCCTAAGTGCGACAAATAAATTAGGGAATGTGCCTCGAAGATTGTTTTTTAAAATATATTGAAGCACGTTATATAGATGTGAACCTATCCAGATGCTACAGAAACTAGCAGAGTTAAAACGATCCTAAGTGCGACAAATAAATTAGGAATGTGCCCCGAAGATTGTTTTTTAAAATATATTGAAGCACGTTATATAGATGTGAACCTATGCTTTCTGCTTTTATATGTGTCATTACTGATAAAATTTCATGAAATAGAGCCTGTCTATCAATATCGGATTTTTTCTTTGCACATCAGTTAATTTCAGATGAAGATCTTTGCATGATTCTAACATTTGCCTTGGCGTAAAATATTAATTCAGTTTAGTTATTTCGTAAATTGACATTAGAATTGATTTTTATTTTTAATTTATCTTTTTCAAATGAATAGAATTTTCAAATTTATATATTAAGGAAATAAGTTTCCTTTTTCCTTTTATTAGTTTTTAATTTAATTTTATATAGTATCTTGTTTTATGTTTTCGACATTCAGTTTGGCCGCCCGTGTGCGATGCACGCCTTGCACCTATGGGAGGCCCGGCTGGCAACCAAAACAATCAATCAATCAATTTGCTATGTTGTCAAATGTTCGCGTCCGCCATGTTGATAGATTATCTAGCTAATGTTACGGACGGCTTCGTTTTTCTAACATTGAGCCATTTGGAAGAATCTCAAATACTTGAGAGCCGCATCAGTTTTTTCGGGTAATCTTAACAATGGTTTCAAAAATTGTGTATTATATATTTCACATACATTTATTTCGTATAAATGCATATTACAAATATATTATTTTTTAAATTAATTTAGGTATTTTCTCCATATTAACTATTGACCTTCATGGTATGGAGCCACATTGAAGATCCGCAATTTGGCCACCTTGGCTATATACTCTATCTAGCAATATTCATTTACAGTGTCGATTTTATTTAAAATTTTTAAATCTTTGACAAGATGTCAAGAAATAATTTTACACTTTCATGTAAAATTGCTTTGCTGGATAAAATTAAAAGCCAGTCATTTAATACAAGCCATCGTAGACTTGCTGAAATAAATCAAAATCTACCATAACGCATCTCCTACAACAAGAAAATCAACTGCGTGAGGAATGGGCATTACAGAAAGAAATTTCAGGAACATCTTAAAGAAAGTGTGATGGAAAGAATCCAGAAGTCGAAGAAGCATTAGATCAATGGTTTTTTATAGTTAGCAGGCGAGGCGTGAATATCATCGGTCCAGTGAAGGCGAAGTCAAAGGAGATCGTTAAAAAGCTAAAAATTAGATATCTATTTTAATAAAGCATTAAAATAGGTATCTAATAATTATTTTTTACCTATTTATTTACCTACGTATTATATATTTTATTTTATAATTTATTATTAGTTCGTTTAATTGGGGCAGTCGCTTAATTGATCCAAAATGAATTAGTCCCAACGTGTCTCAATTAAGCGGAATCATATATGTTTACAGTATATGTTTTATTTTTAATTTATTTTATTAATTTTTTTATTTTAAATGTACTACAATCAAAAATTGCAGAATGCAAACACTGATTGAAACAGTAAGAAAGAACAGTAAAATTATTACAATGAGATAATTAAAATTCAAAGGAACATAACTAGAACATTGTTAGCTCAGAACATACAGTGTAGCGATATTCATTTACAGTGTCGATTTTATTTAAAATTTTTAAATCTTTGACAAGATGTCAAGAAATAATTATATTTTTCATTTATTTTCAAAATTAATATCTCTTTCACTCTTTCGATTTACTTTTATATTCCATCACCTAACACAGCCCATCATATTGTTAAAAAGTTACGATATTTACATTTTATTGACTATTTTGGATGCGCCGATAAACAAACGAACGGCTTTCTTTGCACAAAAATGGCGGAATGAAGGTCACGTGATACTGAGCAGCCTATGGCAGCGCTGCGTTGTCGGCAAACGCACCGGAAAAGTGTGTCGCTACTTTCCCTATCTAGTACTTTAATAATGGATGCCATTTTACGATTCCCTCTTAGATTCCTTACACGAGTTCGTTATATACAGTATTATAAGATTATATTTCCGCTCATTTATATGAGCGGGTAATTTCTATTATATATTAATAGTAAAACGTGGTTGGCTGGATATCCCTTTTGCAGTTGAACCACTAATACTGATTCCTATAAATACGGTATCGTTAAAAAATCTAACTTCTGAATTTCTGCGACAGCCAGAATTTTTTCCGCTCATTTATATGAGCGGGTAATTTCTATTATATATTAATAGTAAAACGTGGTTGGCTGAATATCCCTTTTGCAGTTGAACCGCTATACTGATTCTTATAAATGCGGTATCGTTAGAAAAATCTAACTTCTGAATTTCTGCGACAGCCAGAATTTTTTGTCGTTATTCGTAATTTAAAAATTAAGGAATAAAAAATTAAATTAAAATTATAGTTTCTCTAAAAAGACAATCCGCAGGTGGCGCTATAACTTAATAAGAGCCGCCATTTAATAATCCCGTGAAAGAGTATATCTATAATCTGAACGTAATAAGAATAAATACAATAATCTGTTAATAAAAATTCATTGTTAAATCCAGGACCTCCGAGAGAAATTTTCGGGCCCGTAACAAGTCTGTAATCTGGGCCTCATTTAAAAAAGTGATTCACTTTGGTTTAATAAAAATCTTTCATGACATTCAATAACGTAACTAACCTATAACTTTCTAAATGGCGTAACACAGCTTTCCACCAAGTTGGTACCACAGATTCTACTTATACCCCTGGTGAGATTAGCCATCAGGTGAAGGATATGGTTCAACAGGTACATCCAGATCCGTTCTGAAAAACTTTGTAAGCATGAGACCCGGGAACTATACCTGGATACACCAGGTACAGCACGCTCCTACCGCGGCCGTCCATCTAAAATTGACCTTTTCAACTGACATTGATATCCAGATCCGTTCTGAAAAACTTTGTAAGTATGAGACCCGGGAACTAAACTTGGATACACTAGGTATAGCACGCTCCTACAGCCGCCGTCCATCCTAAAATTGAGCTTTTGAACTACTTGATAAATAATTTTGTACTTATCAGTGTTATATATAAAATAATTTATTTTGGCACAACTGTTTTGGGTGGTAAACAGTGCGTTCCGGCGGCGGCTTGCGAACTATTGGATACGTTATGTGATGCATCGAGACCCGACAGTCGGACCCTCTTTGATGCCGGGCCCGTGACAAAAGTCTGGGATGGCCTCTTGGCGGCTCTGTGCTGAACATATGAAAGGTAAATGTGGAAAAGAAGGCCAAGGAAAGAGTGGAAAAAACAAGTGGATGTGTATCATTGACATCCATCAACACGGGTGTCAAACTGGCGGCTCTCGATGTGACTTTTTGTGGCTCCCCAACGCTCTTAACTAAAATGAAAATGAGAAAAACATGTTACGAGATAATAGGAAGTAACTCTCGCTTCGTAGCGATGTCACATACTATTATACACTAGTTTGATTTAATGAAATGTAATTGCACGAGTTTTTTCGATTGGCCTTATCGACGTATACATACAGATGACACAAATTAAATGCTTTCCTGCAAGGATTACATCGTTTTGTGCGAAATTTCTTATATAAAAAAAATAAAATAAAATAAAAAGCCGTGAATGAGAACCTGTATTTTTTTGGATAGACAAATACAATAATCAAGTTCCAAACAATCCCTCTTTGAAGGACGTGTGTAAAGAATGTGCTAACGGGCATGTTAAAAAGATTTATTTGTTGTGTTATTAAACTTATTTAAAATATGTAAATAGTTACGGCTATTTGATTTTTTTAAATTTAATGGTAAGCTTTTGTTTTTATGGATATTTTGAATTTTTAAAATTTTAATGGAAAGCTTTTGTTTCTATACAGAAAATGTGACTTTTAACGCTTAATAGAAAATTAAAGATTGATAGCGAGGAATTAAATTAAAACATGTATAATTAAAACCAATTATGTAGTAATTATATATTTTTGTAATATGTTCATTTGATTACAGAATGTTTTTAATTATCCTCTCTATATTTCTGAATCCTTACTCTAAAATGTAAATAAAAAAAATTTAAATGTTATGTGGCCTGCGGCAATCTTACAGGCTCATTAAATGGCCCTTGAATTAAATTGAGTTTGACACGCCTGATCTAAGGATGTATGGGTTTCAGTCTGTATAAGAGTTTTTTTATATATGAATATGAAGAAAAAAAGGGAGTAATGGAAGCTGGTCTGGAAGAGATACATGGCGCTGTCTGAATGATGGTATGTGAAATATTTTTTCTTTGAATACTGCCTACCCTCCTACATGGATACCGGCACGATGCTTTTGTTGTTTACGCCATTTTCCAATCATTTTGGCAAAGAAAATACTATATGTTTTTGTCGATTGCCGAGTCGGTAAAGCATTCTTTGTTATTCAATTGTACTGTACACAGAACATTGAAGCGGAACAATCGCCCTTGTTTACTAATGACATTTAGCCGGAAACACAAAAAGCAGTTTTTGCCGAATAGTCTATGCTGCATAGCTCGCAGCAGTCATGTGCATAGTTGGATCTATTTATTTTCCGACAAATGCACCCCAACTATGCAAACGATACTGCGAGCTATTCTGCATAAACGCGTCGAGCCAACCTTTCGATATGGCAGGTGTCGCGGGCTCATTGAATCCCGAGATCTTGCTGTGAACTGTATTAGTTGTAATTTTGATACACTATCTAACGAAGATTTTATAGTATGTGTCAGTTGTACGGTAATTGAGCTGAGCTGTCCGACGACAGCGCGACGCCATCTGTCGGGAAGCATAATTTTTACACTCCTTTCTCGATTTTTTTTTCTTTCTCTCATTACGGGATTTTTCTCCTTTCTCTTTTATATGCTCCTTCCTTCTATCACCTTCTTCCTTTTCTCCGCCCTGCCAGCCGATTTTTGTCGTCCGATAAATTCTTTCTGTTTTCGATAGGACTCGATGCCAGGTCCTTTCGCTCCGTAGGCCACCTCTATCCGGACTATGCTATGCATTCGTATAATAAAAATATTATAACAAATAATAAAGAAGGATTACAGTTGCCAAAAATTTGGTGGGTTTATTTATTTTAAATATACGTTAGAGGTCGTGATGCGAGTTAAAAAGTAGTTATGTAAAGGAAGTGTATGGTTTGGTAGAAAATATTGCAAGAGATTATAATGTACAGATGTAATATTTAGTTGGGTAACTGTTGAGCTGAGCTATCCACCCTGATCGCGTCCCGTCGCAAACTGCTGCATCCGGCGCGGCGCGCGTGACGCCATCTGTCGGGAAGCAAAATTTTTGCACTCCTTTCTCGATTTTTTTTCTTTCTCTCGTTACGGGTTTTCTCTCCTTTCTCTTTTATATGCTCCTTCCTTCTATCGCCTTCTTCCTTTTCTCCGCCCTACCAACCGATTTTTGTCGTCCGATAAATTCTTTCTGTCTTCGATGGGACTCGATACTGGGTCCTTTCGATTTTTTGTCATACGGACTATGCTATGCATTCGTTCTGCTGGAAACTCTTCAGAAGTCGTATTTGACTCGTCGACGCGCCTGCTTCCACGGCGCATGCGCAATTCTCGACTACGTCGGCGAGTGCATACTGCGCATGACGAGCGACTTGGCCTCGTTTTCTGGTGATTCGTTCTGCTGGAAACTCTTCGGAAGTCGTATTTGACTCGTCGACGCGCCTGCTTCCACTGCGCATGCCCAATTCTGAACTACGTCGGCGAGTGCATACTGCGCATGACGAGCGACTTTGCCTCTTTTTTTGGTAGCGCCGGGCGCGTTTGTCTGCCGCGCGTTGCGTCCTTCCTGGATGCGGCGCGTCGGCAAGCGACGCTGACGCGCGCAACGCGCGGCAGACAAACGCGCCCGGCGCTACCAGAAAAAGAGGCAAAGTCGCTCGTCATGTCGCCTCCAGCGATATGTTTTCTTAGTAATTAAACGGCGCGTATGCTCGTTTTCGCGCTGAGCGAGGTGTAGCGTGAGCAGGGCATGTTTTTTTAGTAATTAAACGGCGCGTATGCTCGTTTTCGCGCTGAGCGAGGTGTATCGTGAGCTGAGGGACTCGGGCCGAAAAAGGGGGGCTTTTTTCACGTCCGCAATATTTGCGGGCCCGAGAAACCCCCCGGGGAAGGAAAGGCTCGCTCGCTCACTGATTTGTGGGCCCGAAAAACCCCCCGGGGAGGAAAGGCCCGCTCGCTCACTGGGCAGAAACCCCGCATTTCGGCGGTCGAAATTCCGTAGAAAAAAAGCCGGTTCCGGGGGTCCGAAGGAACAGTCGGGGGGCCGCGTCTGCTATATTCTGGGAGTTGAAAAACCCCCGGGGGCAAAAAAAGCCCGATCTCAAACGGGGCAGAAACTCCTGTTTTTCGGGGGCCGAAAATCCTAGAAAAGCCGTTTCCGGGGGTCCGAAGGAACAGTCGCGGGCCGCGTCCGCTATATCCTGTGGGCCGAAAAAATCCCCGGGAGCAAGAAACCCACTCCCAAACGGGTAGAAACCCCTGCCTTTCGGCGGTCGAAATTCCGTAGAAAACCGCTTCTGGGGGTCCGAAACAACACTCGATATCCCTGAGAGTCCAAAAAAATACATAGCGAAAAAAACCAGCTCGTCGAGGGAAAAAAGAAAGAAAGAAAAAATATCCGCATTTCGAATCTCAGGCTAGATATCGGCGTTTCCGTTCGCAAGCAATCCGTCAGTTTCGACGCGATCGTTCAGACGGCGCTGGATGCAGCTTGCGATGGGACGCGCTGTCGTCGGACAGCTCAGCTCAACAGTTACCAGACAATAACAATTCTAATATAGATCGATTCAACGATCAGGTGTCTAACATGAAAACTCTTTCTCAAGGTGACTTTTGTTCCCAAGGAATTGAGAGGAGCATTATCCAAAAGGCTCATGATGAAAGGCAAGATGTTATTCCACATACTTCTCCACATGGTGCTATGAATGTTCAAAGCTCCAATGTTGGTGAAATTACGTCTTTTGCTAATCAAAATATTTTGAATCAAATGTCTACAAATACGAATGAACCACAGTTACGATCTATGTCTAATTCCTATACGCCAAAGAAAAAGATATTTATAAATAGAACTAATCCTGATACGTCAGTAAATGAAATACATGATTTTGTTCAATATCACTTCAATTGCACTGGAATTGTTTCGAGATTGAAGACAAAATTTAATAAGTATTCATCATTTATATTACTAATAGACTCAACAAAATATCAACAAATATTACACAGTGATAAATGGCCTATCGAAATATTGGTCAAACCTTTTCATACTAATCGTTCTAAACTCCCTACGAATAATCCAGTATTAAGTAATAATCAATATTATTATAATTCTAATAGAATGAATAGTAGATATCAATCACAGAAGTTTGAAATAGAGCATAAAAGTTTATATTATCAAAACGTTAGGTCATTAAATAACAAAATACCAGATCTAGAAATTTTACTTAATCTCGATTTTGACAATTTATATTGCTAATAGAAACATGGCAAAAGTATGATGAAGATTATGATATTGTTAATCTGTGTTCAAGCTATAATTATTCCTTATTTAATCTAAATCGAAGAGACTATCGAGGCGGTGGGATGCTTTTGTTGTCAAAGAATAAATCGTTTAAAGTTATATTTTCATATGAGGATTACTTTATTTTTATCATTTCAACTGCTATACAGCTATGTATTTGCTTACTATATTTCCCGCCTAGTGTTATAAGAAGAGAAGGTTTTCATAATCTGGAAAGATTGAGAGAATATATAGATATGACAATTAAAAAATATCATTTTCGATGCCGGGCCCGTGACAAAAGTCTCGGATGTCATCCCCTCTCGGCGGCCCTGATATTAATTCTCAGAATTCTGAGGGAATAATACATATATTCTCAAGGAATGTTCTAAATTTTAAAGGGATGAATCATATAGTTCTTCAGCTGAGATGCTAATCATATAAAATTCTTTGTTTTTCTTTTCACGGTGAACAATAAACACTTTTTCCAATTACTATAGTATGATATGAAAGATTATTAATATTCATATTTTAATAATATTTCTGAAAAATTTATTAAAGCTCATACAAGTTGAATTTTTTTATTCATCGTTTTGAATGATTAATCAGGTTAAATATTAATGTTTTATATATTAAATAAATTTGAAATACCATCATTCATTATATTTGGTTACAGTATTTACTCTTGGATCAATCAATATTTTCATTTATAATGAAAATTTATTGACATTTTTATTATTAAGATACTCGTTTATGAACTTTTTATTGAATTAATAGGGACATAAATAGATAAAAATTAAATAGAATAACATCAGAATTAGATATATAGAAATGAAAAATTAAATCGAATTATTGGTATAAATAACCTAATATATTTTGGACAGAAAACTGAAAAAAAAAGTTAAATCCTAACTTAAAAATAGGAATCACAGTGTTTTTCTTTTATATGTTGCGATTTTGTTGGACGTAAAGTTTGTTGCAATAACTTCATTCACTGCACAATGCTATTATTTGGTTGTCTTATTAAGACAAGAAACTACTGAATTTATATTAATCTGCCAACTCATCAAACGAACAGAGCGGAAATGAAACACGGTAAACCCCAGTTCACATTAATTGGATATGTAGTAGTGAAAAATACGAAATGATAGAACTCAATTATATCCAAATCACAATTTTCAAGTGATAATTCTTATAAGCAAGCAAATTTATTCATATTCCACCAATATAATATATTAGTGGAATATGAATAAATTTAATATTATTTATTTTACTGCGTCTTAATGCTATTTAAGCTGGTATATTATATCAGCTTAAGTAGTATTAAGACGTAGGTGTGGATGAAAAAATAATAATCTTATGAAAACTATTTATAACAAAACTGTACAAATAAATCAAACAACATATAATAGGATTTTTGACTCTTTCTATTCCATAACGGATAAAAGGGTATATGATTTTGGTTTCCCGATTGTCTATGAGTACATTAAGTGATGAAAATATCAATATTATCAAGTGTGAACTGTGATTATAACCCATTAAAAAATCACTCCTATAAAAATTGATATGGGCTCAATATTGCTAAGAAAATATTTAAAAAATGCTCATATTTTGAGGCAATATTTCGGGTAGTTATCCAATTTGAATGAAATTCTCATATAATATAGAGATTCAATAGAAATTTGCTAATTGATCAAAATCGGTCTATCATAAAAAAAACTGTAAAATAATGGAAAGATCACATGATTGATTCATCCATCTTAATTAACTTGTTTAATAATAATTAAAATATGATATTACGCGTTATCTTGAAGAAAATATCTTCTCTTTTGTAAAATGCGTAGGATATTTATCACAAAATACGGTAATATATTAATATTTTTTTCAATTTAATCATATGTTAAACCGTTCCCTCTTAACATCTAATTTTTTTTTATGTTTATGGATTTTATAAAAATTGTAATTTTTTGTTTCGTTTTAAAATAGACGAATTATTCAGTTGTCAAATAAAAATACAATATTAAAATCTAGATTTTAGTCGTCAAATTTATCATAAATCAATAAGTTTAACGACGTTTGTTTAGGATTAAATCGGTCTGGAAGAACTATTCATTATGTGTCTTGAACAGATAACATTTTAAAGGACGAGAAATAATCAATTTTTCAATTGCTTTAATGGGACGTAAAGAAAAATAATTTAAATTGGGTTATATATTATTAAAAAAATTTTTTTTCAGAAATTTTTCGTTTTTAAGTTATGCAGTTATCGTCATTATGGTCAATAAAATAGCAACGTTAGTTTGATAATACTGTTCAGCATTCATAAAATGTGTATGAACGTTGAAGATGTTTTATAAATGAAAGCCATTAATTGTTACAGTATATAAACCTACAAAATCATTTAAATTATAATTTTCCTCGAATTGGATTTTGAATTTTTCAAAAAATCTTTCATTAAAAAAATAATAATGATGATTATTTTGTTTAATTCTAAATATTTACAATGAAAAATGTACTGAGTTTCAGTATAAAATATTGATTCATAATTTAATATTAATTAAATAATAAATTTAATTCGAAATGGACAAACAAAATTCAATACATCAAAAATGAATAAGAATATTTTACCCATTAAACAGAAAATTAGTTTTATTTTTATTAACTTATTAAAAAAAATTGTTGCTATTTTTAATCACTATATTATATAAATAAAGAGCCCGCAAATAATTTTTTCTTTCTAAATTTCAAACACCATTTATTAGAGTTTTATTTACATTTTATTCTATTTTTATTTCTTACAGATGAGATTTAAAACAATACAATTTTAAAAACATAATTTTAATAAATACATATTGTTTATTTTTGTTAATAATTTTGTGCGCCGTTTAATTCAACAAATGCAGTATTATTTTGTATTATTAACGATAACTTTACAAAAATTTAAAACTTTTAAAAGTAAATAAATATTTAAATGTAAATACGTCAATCGCTGAGCACAAATTTTTGTTTACTATAAAACAGCTTCTTATCAGACTAAGTTTTTTATGAGATTAAATCTTTTATAGTAAGATTTGATTTAAAAAAGTTATTGTTACTTTATAAGTGTGTATTTTAAATATTTAAATGCATAAGCGAGGCATAATTTTGTGCTTTAATAGCTTCTGTGCGTTACCAAAACTGAGAGTGCTCACTTCGTTAACCAATGAGAAAAATCGAAACGATGTTACCACGTGTAGCTGTTTTATATGATTCTTCATCATATAAAACAGCTTATTCATCACACAACCACATCTTATTCGGAATGGCTCTCTTAAACGTCGACGCTCACTTATGCCGAGGAAATAGGTAGGATTATTTATTCTTATCCTTCATAAATTGCTTACACGTATCTGAATCTCCTAGCTTTCCATATACATTCGCATGAATCGCTTCAGTTAATATACAAACCGAATAACATCATTATAATGTTCAATTGTTGACTACACAATTACCTTTTATTTGAAGCTTTAATTATGATCATTAATAACTATGAAAGCGATCTAATAAATTTCGTTAGAAAATTTTTTATTTTCATTTATTCAGAAACTTTAAACTTCTGTCGATCTATAAATTTATCTTTCTTTTTTAATTTTAAAGAGAGTAACAAACGAAGCACGTAAGTTGTAATAAGTTGTTTGTATGCGAATAACTCGTTTGTACTTTTAATAAAATTTTAATAACTTTAAAACAAGACAAAATGCAATTTTATAATTCAAGTCTAGAATTATATATCTTCTTTAACAATCAGACTATGACATAATAATTACATCAAAACGTTTTATGGGTTGCTTCATAACACGTTTTATGAATGCATAGTTTAATTGATTACAGTGCATGTCTCTGACCTTTGGCTTACATTCATTATTGAGCGCACTGAAACACACTCAGCAAATTAATGCGAGCAATATAATAACACTTTTTAATCGATATGTTTTTCAGAAAAAAAGAAAAAAAAATTATTTTTACATTAATTAATAAAAAAATCTGAAGTATTAAAATTTTTTATCGGTTTTGATTTCTGTCAGTAGTGTTAATCGCGCTATTAATTTTTCAGTTGAGATCAAACAAGTCCGACGTTTTCCGCTACAAACTTTAGAATTTTTACATCAGAATCATTTACAGTTAACTAGGAAGAATTAATTATTGTCGTCAAACTCAATCTCTATCAACCGAAAGAGAATATTACGCGGAATCTTTCGATTAATACGAATTGTATATAATTGAATTTGCAAGCAGTTGATATGCGTGAATGAGACATTCCATTATATTTAATTAACTAATACCCAGGAGTCGATCATAACCGAAGATGATTTCCACTCAAACAATTTCTTTGTCATCAAATATCTTGTTTTAAATTGCAAAAGTTTTGTGTTGAATTATATATAAACTGCGTTTTCAATAATCTGTTCGATTTTTCATAAAATTCACTTTTCGAAATTATTATTATTGTCAAATCTATGGCGTACAGATTATTACGATTCGTGACCAGCCTACAAATTATTATTCGCATAAGAGTAATTGTTTTTTGTATTAATCTAATCAAAAATCTGCTATATTTTATTACGGAAATTTACTAACAAAAAAATTCAGTTCATGAAATTTTATCGTCTTCAAATTTTGAAAATTATTATTATTTACATAAATTATAGAATAAATAAAACATTAAACGGCTATTAATCATTTTTTCTCGATGGAATCGAAGTAATTAAATAAGCAATAAAATAGAATAGAAATATTCTATATTTTTCTTTTGTTGCTAAGATGTTTTTATCTCCGAACTCTTAAATTTTCAATAAATAAACACATTTCTTATTATAAACATATATTTTATGAAATTATTACTTTTAATCGACTAATTTAATTTTTTAATTGATTCCAATCTATTGACAGTTAATGTAGTATGCTATTAATTATCATATCAATACAACCTAATAGTTTGTTCGTGCAAGATAAATAATTTTACGGAAACTGTTGAAAAATGCATACGTGTTCTTTTCATCGTTGAAATTTTATTCAATATCTATTTGAATTTTTTTTTTTTTTTAGAAGAATTGTTCAAATTTTATTTTATTCTCTTGTCCAACAAAATAATCTAATATTACCATAATCATTTAAAAATTCTACAGAAAATATCAAGGTTTTTTTATGTTCTAGACTTTTTTAGTACATTTTACTTTTATTATCTCTCATACTTTTTATTATTGAAAATATAGAATCGATATACTATGTTAGCTTTCTTCTCGAAAGAAATTGGAATTTTTTATTAAAGTTATGATTCTGTTAGTAATATTTTATTATTATTGCTAAATCTATATCAGTAAGTGCAGTAGAAAGTTAACGATATCTGCTGCTGTAGTAGTTGTACTTGTTGAGTTTTTTAAAGTATAATCGATACAAGTTTCACCAGACTATTCAATGAAGCCGCAATTACTGTATCAAGCTGCTTGAATGTAAACACATTGCCTCGAGGAAGGAAACTAATGTTTACACATGACGTTGATTGTAGCTGCCTGTTAACAGCTAATATTTGCCGGATTATCGTTCTCTATGATAAGTTGTCAGCCAAAGATGGTTATAATCGTGCCAGACTTGACGTTTAACTGATATTAAAATTTGTTTTCAAATTTTACAAACTAGTTTTCGAATACATTCAGAATTTGCTTTTTCGGAAAAAGTAAATTCATTTAATTCATGAATATTTAATAGATTCAGAAATTAAGGAAAAATATAATTTTTCTATATAGAAAAAATTATATTTACAACTTTTCCCCCCTCTATATTTACAGTACAACGGAAATTATTCGTTTTTCTCTGATTACAGGTTCTATATTTTGATTAAGGAAAATTTTTAGCAGAAAAAATCGCTTCTGACTAATAAGTTTACTGTGATAACTGCAAGAGCAATAATGAAAATTTTTGGTGATTAATGAAGTAAAAAGAAAAAAAAAATATGTTATCTATTTTTCTAATCAGACTCCACACCCTATCTTTTGTTTGGTTTGATGAATTATGGCATTTTATCAGAAGAAAGACGTTTAATGAAATTAATAGTCTAAAATAGGAAACAGCTGACTCATATCAAGACCTTTATTTTAATAGTTTTGACATCCAAAATTTGTAAAAAAGAAAAACTTCAATGCTAAACTTATGTTAGTTTCTAGCATCCTTTGTAGTTTCACGACACAACAAAAATCTCGCTTAACAGAAAGGATTATTGAATTCTAAAAAAAATAAAATAATAAATTTTGTAATTTTTTTCTTCGCTTTCTTACGACAACGAACAGAATTTTCAAACAAATGTTAGATATAAAACCGAAAACAAATATATCTTGTAGAAAAGTGCAAATTATGAATCATTCGAAAGCTATTATCTGAGATTATGATGCCATTATCTGGGATTATGACTCGACGATGTATCAGCTATCTCAACTGGGTCAATAGTATCATTTTCCATTTGGGTTTGTTAAAACCTTTGAGAGTATCTATTTTCTGGACAAACCGAAAATTAGAAACATGGAGTAAAATTTATCGCCTCTCTGTACGTTTAATTTCTTTACATTTATCTTGTAAAATATGTAGCTATTTTGGACTCAAAGATACAGGACCGAATTATGTTATGAGAATTACGAATTTAGCGAATTATTAAATTATTTTATAAAGTCTATATATATATATATTTACGAAAACCATATAGAAAGATAGATTTTTCAATCAATAAATGTGAATTATATTTAAAAGCTAATTTAACAATATAAATATAAAAAAATGGAAAAAATATTGTTGCGATTATAACGGATGTATCAGTTTTACATAACAGTTTACATCAAGTAAGTTTAGTAAAAGTAAAAATGTTTAGAAAAAATATATGAAGATAAAATATAAATAAATTTGTCAAGTAAAATTAAATATGTGAATATACTTAAAATTATAAAAATAAAATAATTGATGGAAGATATTTTATCTGATAATTCAGCACAGACTAATGCATAAAACTAAATTAGAAAAGTTTTAAACTTGACAATGAAAAAAGAAAGTGGAAAGAGAAGAGTAATGAGTTATCTTGAAACGAAGATAAACAATAAAAGAAAAAATTCTCAGCGAAATATTAGTTAGTATATAGATGCTATCGTACGATAACTTATTCATTTTTCTTTGTCATTACTTAAAGAAAGTAATAGACAATGATCCGGCTTCATTTAAAAGAATTTTTTTACAAAAGTGCTTTAAAATTAAAATTAAAGAAAAGAAGCCACGAATTTAACTAAAGAATACTGGGAAAAAGTATTACGAAAGATTGAATGAAAAGATGGAGAAAGGAAATTTGCAAGTTGCTGAAAGATTGATTAAGTATAAGCAAAGCGGAGTTTCGATTAACGTGAATAGACCGATTTAAGAAAAGGTATGGAAAGGGATTTATCGAATGCAGAGAATAGAAATATAAAACTAAATAAAGATTTTGAAGGTACATATGAGAATATTACATTCAAAATTTATTAAAGAAGCATTGAAAGAGACGAAAGTTGAAGTCCGTACGATGTAATAATTGTAATAATAAAATCATTAACGAGATTGGAGAATATTTGTCGTTTAGCTTTTAGACACTAAGAAAAATAATTGAAATAATACGTCTATAAATATATTCACCAAAAGAAAAATATTATAATATAATTCAATAAGTTTAAAGAATAAACAATTAAGTTTTCTGGTACTCACTAAAATATTTAAAGTGGCAACACTGACAAATAGAGCATTTTATTACAAACAAGACAGATATTTTCGCAATTAATAAATGATGTATGTTATTATAAGTCTTGCTTATAATTATTATAATATGATTTGCTGTAGGATGATAAAAAATATATATAACGATGACAGTCATAAATTATTTTGGAGATATACATACTGTAAATTTGATCAAAGAAATTTAAACATATATTAATAATAATAAACCTAAGATTAGAAACAAAATATTTATTTACAGAGCTTTATGTTAATGATGTGATTACGTAAATACAAATTAATATTAATGTAAGATAATTATTACGTAACAGTTCTAATTGATTTATATTGAAATTTGAATAGTGTCATAATTATTATAGAAAAAAGAAAAATTGTATAAGATAATAAATATCTTTAATAAAAAGGGAACAATAGTAAAGAAATAATATTAATTTATAATTTAAATTTGATTACGATATTTATAAATTGTAATTAATCTATTATTTAGGAAATTTACATGTAGATGGTTCGTAATGTTTACGTTATCAGCATTCTCATATAAGAACGATCAAGTTTATTTAGTCATTCACTTTCACGACTGTTACGTCATCGACTGAACGTAATATAATATTACGTCATAGTTGCTATGTCATTGTAATTTTGGAACATGTGATTTAACAATGATTCTTAAGATTACTTGTGCATTCATTATTTTTTTAGAACTACAGATTTATTGATCTAAAAATTTGATGAAATATAGTAATATTGTACAGTATATCTAATTTAAGTTGTAAAAATTATAAATAATTTTATAATTGTTTATAAAAATCTACCTTTGACTGTTTAATGGGAACAATGATTAAAATTGTGATTAATAATAACAATAATAAGTAATTCGTAATGATTTATCATTCTTTATTATAATTACAATCGGAATTAAATAAAAATTGTAAATCATTTAAAAAGAAAATTTTAATAGCTCAACTTCTAATTTTTTATTTATTTATAGTTTCCTTACTGAAGCATTTTAATCAAATTTTATATAAAATTGTTCAGTATGCTAATATATTTTGCATGATGACGATACTAATCATAAATACTGTATATTAATTAGAATTATTATTTTCAGATACACTCTGTAGGGAATTAAAAAAATAATATGCATCATATAATGTCTGGATCCTGGAATTTCCAGAGAAAATTTTTCTCTGGAAATTCCAGGATCCAGACATTATTTTTACATATTTTTCTCAAGATCAATTCCAGGAACCAGACATTATTTATATATTTTTCTCGAGATCAATTTATTTTATTGACTGCAAATAAATGTTATTTTCCTTGCCATTTGATAGTATTTATATTTTGAGTGCTTAAAAACAATAATAGGGTGAAATTTAATTCGAATTGAAAATTAGAATAATTGAGCAACTTTGTAATTTGTATTGAGCATTAATCCTAGAACTGCCCTCTATTGCATTTCTAACCTCCACGCGCTAATGAGCATTAATTAATTAATTAATTAATATAAAATTTCAAAATTTTCAAATTATCGTCATATTTTCATCAAATGGCATGAAAAAAATTACATTTGAATTTAGAACTCCTCAGTATAGTTTCATAACATCTTTATCAAATCGACCTTAGTAAAATTATAAGAGGGTCGAAAAAATTCATTCAAAAATAATATAAAATATGAAATATGCTGAAATTGATAAAATTGAGATATAGAAAAAAAATCTATTCCCATATGTCTTAAGCGTATTCTAAATATTTCATACTGATATGTTAAATTTTTGTCAAGATTTGGACCCAAACATATTTATAAATCGAGCATATTTCACTAGCTTTTAGTCTTGAACCATATCACTCCTAAATTTCATTAATAAATTTTTAATAAAAATCTATCGATGAAGCTATATAAAATTAATACTTAAAATAGCTATTTAATACTCTAAAGTTCATGATTTCTTCTATATTGTATTATTTTAATAGAAAAATCGGATAAAATAGATAAATTTTAAGAAAAATCTATTATTATTGTCTGCTTCTTAATGTTGTTTCTTAAGTATTAAATATTTTGTTGTATTGAAATATTTTCGAATTTTTAAATGTAAATGTAAGGATATGTTAATATGCGCAATCTTATTCTTCTTTTTATTAATGCAGTATCAAAAATAAAAATTAAATAATAATTATGATATGTGTTTTTTAATATAAACAAATACAAGACCCATAAGTAAAAAAAAACACTCGCAAATCGGGGAAATTTACTTTTTCAATCCCGAATCCCGGGAATAAAAAAGGATCGAAAAACCAGATATTAGCCTCATATTTTAATCTTGTTTTGACTGTATTTAGATTCAAATTACTTAATTTATCTGTTGATATATGCCGGGAGTACATTCTCTATGAACCTACGCAGTAAACACATGAATAGACGTATTAGATTGTTAATTTAAATTTCTAATTAAGTAAATTTGATATGTTTCTGTAGGAAAAAGATGTAGTCTTTTTATTTAATACAATATAAATTATAAAGTATCGTCAATATAAATAATTTATGTTGATAAGTTGCATATAGTTTTATTATTTACCGACGTCTTTAGAAAAACTACTACTACAATTAATCTTTCTACTTAGACTATGTAACTGCATATTAAATAAGGATCACAATCCTTTGTACTGTCATTTAAACAAATAAAACATGAGCTAATCGCATGTTTTGTTCAAGATATTTTTATTTGTTTACCGTTGAGAATTATAGTACATTTCGTCATCAGGAGATAAATATCTTCTTTGTATTTTTATACGTTTTTATTTAAACATAAAAGCTATTAGTAAAAGTAAAAATAAAAAAATAATAATTCTATATATTTTAATAATTTATTATAATGAAACTAATAAAATAATTGGATTAAAAGTGAAAATTAAACAAAACTTCCTCTTTCTCAAGGACTCAACACCAATGATTTTTTTTTTCAATAAGTTAAAACATTCTTAAATTGAAAAATCGAAAATTTTTCTGACAGAAAGAAAATTTTATCAGTTAATTGTTTAATGACGATTTATCAGTTATCTACATAAGAGAAATTGTATTAAATAATATTTTTTCTCTTAGAATTTTATTGAAAAAATTAATTAAACGAAATGTTTTCAAATTTATTTTTCTCCTTTCTCTCTCTCTCTTTCTCCAAAGAGTATTTGAAATAAATAAATTATCCCAAAAAGTTATAAAAAATGAATACTGTATGAACAATCGTTTCTTTAATGGCTGCCATAATATATTTTGTTTATTATTATATAAAATAATTAATTTTTAAAATGCCGATATTAATAAATGAATAATGAAAGATTGATGTAAAAACATTAGCAACTAAAACAAAAAAATTATTAAATAAATGAGAAAATTTCAAAGAAAGTTAAAAAAGGAATCACAAAATTCAATCTCGGTTTAAAATGATTATTACTCTAGAAATACGTTGTCTGCATCATCATATTTTTAGATTTAATATTCTCTGCTTCGCATTATATTCCGTTCATTACGATTTTTTTAAACGTGAAATTGCGTGGCGATGTTTAATTTAATTAGTTAATTAAGTTAAGCGCCTAAAACTGAATTTTTTACAATGAACTATTCCTAACTTTTAATTTATACGAATATGTACAGTAATTAGTTTATTCTTTTTAAAAAAGCTCGCAACGGATCCGCTCATTTTATGGTAAAGTCTACGTAGCGATAAAGGTAATTTGCAGATATCCTTATGATCACTTAGCAAAATCTATTTTGTTAGGAAAAAAAAAAGTGATTTTTGTCATTAATAATATTTTAAATGTAAGATGTATATAACGATTACGTTATAGATTACTTAAATGTTATTTTAATTATAACCAGCAGTCTTGGAAATTTAATTAGTATCGTCTCATGAATAATTCTGCCTAAATTTTAAGAGAGAATAAAATAGAAATAACGCAGCATCTTCATTATTTTGCATATTTTATATACCGGAAAGTGATCAAGTGTAGGCCTATAGCAAAAATATTATTAATCATTTTAATTTATTAATTAATGATATTATATTTTCATGATGAAATTATAATATATTCTGTAACTTAACTTGGGATAATTGACGTTATATTTTTAATATTAAAAAATGAATAGAATTTATTATTAAAAAATTTTTTTTTATCATAAACATAGAATTTTACGAAATTGGCATCCATTATTATGCTACAGCGCCATCTGCGAATTCTGTCTTTTTATAAGAACTACAATTTCAATGTAATTTTTATTCTTTAATTTTTAAATTATTAATAAGTTAATAACAAATAATTTCACTGTCGCAGACATACAAAAATTAGACTTTTCTAAGGATACTCTATTTATAGAAATCGGTACAGTAGTTCAACCGAAAAAAGAATATCCAGCCAGCCAGCCACGTTTGACTATTAATATATATGATACAGTGTAAAATGCATAAAAAATTTAAATTTGAGGAATAAGAAAAATTATTATTCTGTTTATACGTCTGTTTTAAACTCCATAATAAATTATTAGCACATCTTGGCTGACATAAAATGAGGATTATTCAGATGAGTAACGTTTCAAGATTTCATTAAAATGATGCTACAATCGATTAAAAAATTTAAACAATTAATCAATTTTTTTATCGATCAAAGTTTACAAATTACCAAAATTCATTAATCTAATTTTTTTATAACTATAAAGTATTTTTTAACGTTAATTTTTACATTACATCGTTCTGAAAATATTATATGAAAATAATGAAAAATGCTGAAAATGTTAAAACCAAACAATTTGCAATTTATTTAATCATACTTTCCGAATTCCATAGCATAAACTATTAATATAGGAAATGCTCTTGTATTCATGCAGAAAACAGTAAATTTTCAATAATGTTTATACATTATTGAAAATGGCTCATGCATTCGATAAGTATCGGTTTCATTCTTTTGTTATACGTCACTTTGATCAATTTTAAATCCAAGTAATTTCAAATAAATCAATTTTAATCGATTAATCATTTTAGTGATTAATCAAATAATTAATCGTTAAGAATTGTAGCTCTATTTTAAAGCATGTTATTGAAAATTATTATTACGAACAATTCGATTTCAGATTATCCAGTTAACTAACATTAAGATATTTTTGCAACTGATTTTATCACTTGAAATTTAGAGAAAACACCTATTTAATTATATTTAATCGATTTTGATTACTTCCTCGTTATTATAACTCATTCCTATTATAATAATATGCAGTAGTTTGCTGTATTTACAATGACAAATGTACTAACAGATTATAGAGAAGAGTAAGATATTCTCACATTTATGTCCTGTTTTATCATAATTAGTAGCAGTCTTATCGTTTGATATACTATCTTCAGAAATACAGTACTCATAATGTCTATTGTTACAAAGTTAATTGAATCTGATAATAAACTCAGCTAAAAAATTTCGGCAGAAACAAATCGAAACAGTAATCCATTCTTACTGAACCAAAAATATTAACACAATCCCCTAAAATTTTTCTTTATCAGCATTTTCGATTCAGTAAGCAACTATAAATTGATATTAAACATATATTCCATATGTCTGTTTAGCACCTCGACTATATCAACCATATTTTAATCATTTAATTCCAGTAAGATCATTGTTAATATGTATGATAGGAACTGTCATCTGAGAAATAGCATAGATTACTATTGATTATCCTTTATTAATTAGAATATGCAAGTCCTATGAGTTCAGTTTATATTTAATTATTGTTTTAAATTATTTATTAGAATGCTGATTACTTAACAACAGAATATAATGCTGGTTAAATTATATAGAATATTAATTATTTATTATTGAAATTTTTTCGTAACTTTACACATTTGTTTAGGAAATGGATATAATCTTAGAAAAAATATCGTAAAAAATATCTAAATATTAAAATTTGGAATAAAACTTTTAAATATTTCTCATGGAAAATTCGGTTTAGACATATATTTTAATGCTTTTTTGTTTGGTATATATGTATATTTTTAAACATTCGTAATTTAAACTAAATCTATCTTGATAATATTTTTCAATTTGATATTTTCGCAATTCTTCCAACTAAAGCTCAAGAGACAAATGAAAGCAAATATAATTAAGTCATTAACCAAGCCGGAAACAAACTTTAATTAAAAATTATTTATTAACAAAATATATTTGCAGTCTGCGGAATCGACAATCGTCTTAATATATTGTTAATTATAAGGTAATAAAAGTTTCGATGTTTCAGATCTAAAATTAATAAGAGAAAATACAAGTTAAATTACCTTCTGTTCGAATTCGTAATTACTTAACACAATTGTTAAGTGGTTAAGAATTAATTTAACTAATAATCTTATAATGAAAAGCGGATCTTATGAAGTACCATCCGATTAATTTTGATCGAATTTCATTCTCTAATAAAACTTTTTAAATTAAAATTTAATTCACGAAAAATTAAATTTAAATTGGCATGTTGTGTAACCTATATGATAACAGTTAATTTTGTATAACGTCAAGCTATCAATAGTTTAATATATCAAGATATCTTTTGCTATCTCTCAAGATATCTTTTGTGTTAAAGCATCATTCTGAGCATATTTAATATATTTAAAGAAAACTGAAACATTGCTGTACTTGTTGCCAATAAATATGTTCCTGGAAGTGTGAGTTCTTTGTTTGTTTTTAATAGGGAACTTACTTTCTGGATGCGCCTCGTAATTAGCAAAATAAAATATAAAGCCTTCCAGCTTGGAAGAAAAGAACAATCATATTTTATAAGGAACAATCGCTTCTCTTAACAATCCTCTTCTATATCAAACTCTGCCTCTAGTCAATGATAAACAAAATGGTGGCAGTCTGCAAAGTCACGAATTTGAACGAATGCAATTCTATTAATTAAATTAACCTAACGGTTCTAGCGACTCTGCAATCCAGAGTTCGGCCTGAGCTCAGAAAAGTCACGAATTTTAACGAATATCAATATTATTATACAACTAAACCTGACGGTCTAGCGACGCTGCAAATTCCAGAGTTCGGCCTGAGCTCAGGTCTTAAGCTAAGTTCTAACTTAATGCTAAGTAATTATAAAACAATCCAACAATAACGTAACGTCTAATCGGCGAAACGAAAACGGAAATTGGAACTTATAACTAAAAGTACCGATTAGGTGTTAAAAATAGAACGAACAAAAACGATGTTAGAAACTTATGCTAAATAAATTGAAGAAAATCTCAAACAAGTTAGATGACGAAAAATATAAAATTTATTAGGCCCAAAAACACTTACAAAAGTGTTAATAAATGCTTTATTGAAACTAATAAAGCAACAATCAACAAAACTTGTTTAATCTAACTCAAATATCGACAATCCACAAGAAACAAACCTTAAATACTACTAAATTCTACTACCTCCACCTCCGATACAAACCAAATAATAGTCGATCTAAACAAAAAACTCAATTGTCACTTTCACCAATTCTACGTCTGGAAATTCAGCACCTCAATTGGCTGTTCGGATGCGTCCTCTTTTATACTTGAGTGACGAACACTTCCGCACTCGCTCATTTACATACTTATACGTAACAAGTACAAAGTTATTAGTTTACAGAGTAATTATCTTTACAATTAATTTATATATCGAACAAAACACCGATATGGATCATTCTTATTTTCACATATCAGTTCAGTGGTAAAATTTATGTAGATAAGATGACATCATTAACCGGGATAGCTCTTCCGGAGACGGGTTCCGTCTCCGTATCACGTGATTGTCAACTACGACAGAGAAGGTGGAAGTAAGTTAACTTTTAAACTAAAATATAATATGTTAGCATATAGGAAAATAATGATAAATAAATAATAGAGTGCATAATAAAATAAAAATAGGACAGGTCAAAGTGAACTTCCTCACAAGTCTTCAACCAGATGAACCTAAAAAGTACCAAGAAACAAAATGTACACTGCAGAATACATATGCCAGTACTTCTACTGGAAAAATCAAATCAAAACAATCCGACAAAACATGAATATTCACAGTTAATGGTTAAAAAACACCAAGGGGACAGTGTCAGAAAGTTGGGTTGAGAGCTCCACCGTTCTTCAAAAATCTGTTGAGTTCTTCAAAAAGGGGTTTGTTGTCGATAAGTTGAAAACTCTGGCAGGGCCAGTTAAATCTGTTAAGAATTGCTGTTCTCTCCAATTTTTCTCTGTGAACATTGAATAACATACAATAAGAGATGGAATGAATCTTGCCTACCTCCTTTACTGCAGTGGCAGTTTGGATTATTTTTTATATTAAACCAGTAAAGGTATTCATTTAAGTTTCCATGTCCAGTGATCAACTGGGTAACAGAGGTATCAATACTAAAGTGTTTGTTATTGAGGAAATTCCTAATATCGGGAACAAAACTATAAACTTGTCTTCCTGTGGTTTCTTTGTTCCAATTTTCTTGCCAAAGGCCCAAAGTAATATCGAAAACAGTTTTTTTAAAATAGCTGTAAGGAACAGCATTACAACAGATTTTGAGATCAATTCTAGTAGCCTGTCTAGCTAGGAGGTCTATTGTTTCATTCCCTTTTATGCCTCTATGTCCTGGGACCCAGTAAAACTTAAGATTGTTTTTACTTTTGATTTCAGAGATAAGTTCTTTAATTTCAAGAATTAAAGAATACTAGGTTTGGTCTTTGTTGAGATTCTGAAAAGCAATACAACTATAGAAATTATGTTGATACAGGTCTTATCAAAATCATTTTGTTTGATATATTTCAGTCCTTTAAAAATCAAAACACAGCCCCATTTTGAACATCAAATATGCCAGTATTTAGATGAAACATCTCCTTGTAGATAGATATGACAGAGAGGAACAATTGAGTGGCCAACACAATTTAAGCCCGCTTGACTTTTTCTTGTGGGGTCATAAAAAATCGGGTATATGTTAACAGAACAATGCATATGGAGGAGTTTGCTGGAATAAGTAAGGAACAAAATTGATTCATTGCAAAACTTTGTTCAATGTGTTCATTATTGCCAGGAAGTAAACAGACAGCTCTTTTTTTTTCATGTTTACACCCGTTTCCAATCAGGATGATTACCAAGGAGTGGGGCCAGTTCCAACCACAGGCTGCACCCATACCCTTGGAGGGGAGCCGGATGATGAAGACGGGGATCATTGGGCTGGGCCCAACATTTTAAAAACCTTTTCAGGAGATGCCACACCAGGGATGCGAACCCGATAGCATTACCACTCGGCCATCCGGCTGCAATGGACAGCTCTTGGAGCATTTATTGTAATCTTTGAATTTTTTTGATTTTTCGATAATACAGTATATTGAATGCTAACCTAACTGTTATCTTTACCATCATTTTCCAAAACTAAGATTTCAGTATCTTATTAATATTTTTGCAATATTTTTTGTAGAATAGCATCCCATTGCCAGCTGACAATCTGGCCATGTGGACGCATTAGCAGCGATCACAGTGAATCATCACCCCAAACATTGCAATAAAGTCAACATGGGTCATTTTGAAATTTTCCTAAAAGATAAGATAGGCATGTGCTATATCACTAAATTCAGGATGACATGCTCATTTCAAATATAGTCAAATTGATTCCTAGTGCTTTTAATAAAGTGAAGTTTATGTTGGATCTCGAAAACAAATGACATTTTAAAGTTGAAAAAATGCAGATAGTAGGATGTAAATACTCCTAGCTTCATGCCAAATTTCAAAGAATTCCAATAAACAGTACTCAAAATATTTACCCATTTCCATACATTTTAGCCTCTCTGTATATATTGGTCTATATATTTTGTTTTTATGTTGTTTGATTTTATACAATTTAAAAGATATTGAAAATATATAAATTATAGAAAAAACTATTTCAAAATTCCAATGAGAGATATACATATATATACAGTGGACTCACATTTTTACGAACTACACTTTTTTATGAACTATTTAGTTGGTTCCAAAAAGTCCCTAATGTTAATTAATGCCATTCCCATTTATGAACTTTCAATTTTACAAACTTTTCGGGAGGTCATATAAGTTTGTAAAATTGAGAGTCTGCTGCATATATAAATAATAATAATATATAAAACTCTTTCAATAAAACACATTCTCTAACTTTGAGTTACACAAAATTAAAATTTAAATTGGATTATTAATAGGTGATGATAAATTCTTATTGTATAAAATAAGAATTTTAAATTATTAATCCATTATAAATATGTGTTCAGGATCTAATCTTATCAAAATAATTAATGTTAAAATACAATTGAAAATATAATAATTGAGTATCCGATTGATAAGTTCCAAACTGATTAATTATAACTAGAAAAATTCAAACTGCCTATTATTTTCAAAATGGTCACTGAAAGAAAAGCACTCAAAAGCAGTTTCATAAAAATAAAAACTTTTTAATAGACTTTATAATATATAACTCATAAACTTTAGAATGTTTCAATTGAAGTAGTGAGGATCTTCAGCTACTATATAGAAGATAGAAGTATAAACCAAAATAGAATGAATATTCGAAGAATACAAAAATTTTGTAAACATCTGAAATGTGTGCTTCTATAGTAATAGATGATTAAACAATTATCAATTAAAGAAAATCTAGTAATATTAAAGATAATGAGTTTTAAATATTCTTAATTATTCCATATTCCAAGCAGATGAGACATTTTTTGAATAGGATCTTTTTAGAATCTGTAAAGCTTCTGCAGTCATCCCTTCCTGAGGGGGTATCAGAGTTGTATGATCTTCTCCTTATTCTATTCTGTATGCATATTATGCTCATAAGCCCTTCTAGCTAGCACAGTTTTTAGCTCACCTGATTTCAAATCTCTTTTGTGCTCAACCACCCTGTATCTTAGATATCTCTTGGTTCAGCTGATATATTCCTCTTCTCTATTAAAGTCTACATTAGATAGAGGAATGATGTAGACAACTGACCTATCCTGCTCTAGGAGTTGTTTTTTTTGTTCTGGAGATAGTTGAAAATAGTAGACTGTCTTTGACCACTAACTTGAGTTTCTTGACTTTGCTAAAACTTCTTACTGTTTTAAGTTTAGTGCCTGAATAAGGCATAAAGAGAAACACTGTTGTATCTTGTGTAGCATTAACTAGAGTATTGTCTAGATACCTGTCTCCATCATCACTGGGAATGTGAAATTTTAAAATATCCTCATAAATTTTCTGCATGTATCTGGTAAGAAAAGCCATACATAAAGCCTGTAATTAAAACTAAGGGAATAACATAATGCTAAACTATTAACCATTTATAATTTATTGATTAATTTACAAATTTAATTTCAAATTATTACATTAGGGGTTAAATTGGCTGGAAATATTTGGTTTAACATACATAAAACTTGGTTTGTAAATAATAATCATCTTAACTTTGGTGGTAGTACAGTGTATAAGTACTTTTCAAAAAAGAGATCTAAATGCCAACTTCTTGTAACTTTGAGGATCATTTGACCATAATGATGTGATGATAGTGATGTATGTCAGCTTTCAGAAAACTCATTTCAAAAAAAATTATTACTGGCACTTAGAAATATATCCAAAAAATGTACTTCATAAAAACTTTGTTGTTCCAATACTAACTTAAGTCCCATCATCAGCACTGTAAAGCACTGTGTTAAACTTTCCATTCTCTTTGGTTGAGACCAAGAAACAAAAATAAAATTAAGGTTACAATACAATTGGAAATATAATACTTGAGTATAAGTTCCAAACTGATTAATTATTATAGGATCTCTTCTCAAACATCAACAAATAATGCCAACATTTTTATTATATATGAAATCTTTTTCAAAATGAATAACAATTTTTTTAATTTTTAATTGGAACATACATAAGATTCATTTCTTGGTAGCTTATAAATTTAAATTTCTGTATAGGTAGCACTTGACTTAAGCTGTTATAAGTCAGATTTGGTCAAGTCAGAAATGCCCAACATTTATGGATTTTTCAAGCTAAATTTTTACTATGACACTACACGTTATCTTAATAAACATAAATAACACAAAATTACGATAACTAGATACAAGAAAAGAATAATTTCCACATATCAAAGACGATGTAGAATGATATCTACATATCAATTTCTTGTCCAGATTCAAATCTATTGAATTGCATTGATCAATCATAGAAATTGCTGATTATATCACCATCATAAGTTGAGGACTGTCTGTGTTTGTTTTGCATTATATTACATTGATAGTAATGAAGAAATCTCCAATATCAATCCTTTTATTTTATATAATAAAATAATAAGAGTTATGATTGATTAAAAGGTCATTAACATATGATGTCATCAGGATGTTTTATACTCTTACATTATCTAAAGTTTGCTTTGTTGTTCTATAACTTCCTAATTGTCATTTAAACATCCATCTGAGTTTAGTGATATATATATATTTTTTTAAGATGTAACTTATATCTCTATATATTTGCTGAGTTAACATTGGGAACCTATATATAACTAACTATGATTAAGTTTCTATGAGTTTTCTATCTGTTTACATAAGCATTGAGCCTGTAAAATCTTTTTTGTGTTGGTTAATACATACCAGAAATCAGGGCCACTGAGAAAAATTTTTGGGCTTGTGATAAGTCTAAGGTCCAGGCCCCATTTGGTTTAATAAAAAAAAGTCATATAAAACATTAAGTATTTATTTAAAAAGTGTACAATAAATTCAAAATTTGATACATTATATACCACCCTGGATAGACTGCTCAATGTTAAAAAAAAATGAAGCTGGCCGAAACGTAATTTCAGCAACAACATGGTGGACATGTACATAAATTCAACAATATTCAAATTGATTTTGTTGGGATCTACTCATCACACTTATTAACATAAATGTGTTACATCTGATCATCAAACCAATGTCAATTTGCTATATCACCAAATTTATGTTCACATTCACCATATTGTTGGCCAAAATTACAACGTTTTGGCCAGCTTCTTTTTCTAACATTGAGCAGTCCATCCAGTTTATATAAAAGATCCTTGCAAACCACAATGGCCAAAACTATACAATTACATACTTTACAATCAAAAAACTTTTGTCTATCAAAATGGAGTATAAAATAGTTTATTTTAGCACGATTGCTTTGAATAGTAGACAATGCACTCTGGTGACAGCCTGTGAATTATCAGACACATTAGGTGATACATTGGGACCCGATGGTCAGACCCTTATTGATGCGGGCCTGTGACAAAAGTCTCAAATATCATCTCCTCTTAGCAGCCCTGCTGGAAATACCTCCTTTTTACTCTTTTTAAGAATCTTAATATTGTTAACTGGAAATTATTCTGTGAATGAATATAAAATAAATGCATTGATATGACATTCCTTGATGTTTCTTCCACTCTACAGCTTTTTTGAAAAAGTTCATATTTGTATAATTAATTGACTGGTTCAGCATAAACTGCATTAAAAGTATAAGGTTCACAAGGCCTTTGGATTATCAAATTAATTAATAATTAATTTAGCTTAATATGTAGTTTTAGTTTAATTTTATATTTTGTTGTTTGTAATATGTCTTACTGATCTCATTATCAGTTATTTGTTTTAGGATATCTGAGAGAGGAAAAAAAGAAAAAATAATTACAAACAGCCAAAAACCTATTATTTACCTGCAGACAAGGAATTTTTTGGGGGGAATTTGTTGTAAGTTCCTTGCTCCACATGAGAAAGGAAGGAAAAAGTTCCCTCTTCCAAACAAATAATGCTGGTTCCTTGTCCTGAGAAGGCGAGCAGATAAATGTGCTTAGACACTAAAGAAGGAGAATCAGTTGTTTTCTAATTTCTGTTGGGGGAAAATAGAAGAAATATAGTGAGTTAAAAGATGACTATTCACTCCCGTCTGGCAATAGTCCTACAGAGATGAAGAAAGATCACTAGTATCACATAGGGCTATAGTGGAATGAAGATTATGGATACTTAAGGAAATTAAAACAATTTCCCCCCTCTCTCCCCCTCCAAATATGTGCTCTCAGCAGGATGACTAGCTCTCTCATTTATTTAGGAAAATCTAGAAATTTCCAATTTCCTTTCACTATATCTAAATTTGGCTTGAATTTTATTATTTAGTTAACACTTTATTGTATTCTATTATTATTGTTTTTTAAATAAATATATTATCTTTATTTATTATATTAGTTTCTGAGTCAATTCCTCCTATGCTAGATCTCTGTGCTTCCTATTTACTACTGCATATCGTATATTGGCTATATCTTGATGGCAGAATTTCATAAATGGAAAACACTGTTTTGATTTCTCTCTTCCTGCACCATCTAGCATCAACCATGTCTCATTTCCATCCCAAAAATGGTGCAGACAAGTTTATCATATGATCACAATATTTTTTCAGTGGTGCAAAGGGAAGTAAAATACCAATACCTAAAGCTAGGTTGACATGATCAGAGCATATTCAGACCGAGTTCGCACGGATGATGTGTGTGCATCCACTCAGACGCTACTTGGACTATTTCATCTGAGTGGAGTAAACTTGGACAGCAACCAAAATACTCAGACCAAGTGGTAGCTGATTGGAAGTTTAAGATGGCAGAAAGCAGTAAACAATGATTGCATAATTGGAGCGAAGCTCTCATGTTTGTGTCAAATGATTGAATTTTAGAGTTAATGTATCTTAAAAGTTCATCAAACTGAATATTAGTCAGTCATAGTTAGGCTTACCATATTTTTTTAGGTCCAACTCAGGACATATTTGTAGGCTTACCATATTTTTTTGGGTCCAACCCAGGACATATTTTTGAAATTACTTAAAAGTCTTAACAGTTTATTGAAACATTAAACTTTATTTATTCAATTGTATATTTCACTTGACATGACATTTTTTCAGAAATGGTTTGTTTGTTTTAATTACATCATAAAATTCACAACAGGAAAGTCATTACATAATTTCAAAAATTTGTATTCCTGTTGCAGGTTAACATTAAATACACATTTTCTTTTGCCCATTGCTAAACGATGAGACAAAAACGAATAGAGATAAAATGATCAAAAACGTGTAGATGAGTTACTTCGCACACGAAAGCAACATAAACACATTGCCCCTGTTTGTTGCCAAATGACTAAATAAAAAGTTGTGGCGAAACCGCTAGCCATGCCTCCGTCAAATCGACGTCAGCACTTGCTCTGAGGTCGTCTGAGAGATGCACGGCCGTAAGAGAATGTTTAAAATTGCGATGTTGAACATATAGATCTAAAATTAAAAAAAAAATCGTCGCTAGTCATAAAATTCTCAAACCCCGGACATTACTCCGGACAGCATTAAAAAACCAGGACTGTCCGGACAAATCCCGGACATATGGTAAGCCTAGTCATAAGTGATTTTTGAATGCATTTTATCTTCATTTTCCGTCTCACGCAAAAAATTGGAAGAGGTGCTTAATTGCTCAATGAGCAATTATTAAGAGGAAGTTATGGAGTTGATCTATGATCCATTCTTGAGTCCATAACTTTCACTTTTTCTGTCTATTCTGTTTATTAATGTGACTGTCCAGCTCCTGCAATAAATATCAGCCACAATACATATATTGCTTCAAGCACAAAATCCATCATTTCACCTCAGACTATAAACAGAGTACACTCAGAACATGTAAACAAACTTAAAACTCGGTCCAAGTGTATTCAGACCGAGTTTCACACCCACCATATTCACCAGATATGGTAAATATGGTGGGTGTGGTAGCACATCCCATCCAAGCTGTAACAGCTTCTGATGAGTCATCAAATGTGTATAAAGTTTGGTTGTCATGGGGCCTTTTCTGTTAATCAATTCTGGTTTCTGTTTGATGGAATCACTCAATTTGTCCAATTGGTGGCAGTATACTTCTGAATTAATTGTAGAATTGTCTCATAAAAGCTCAAAAAAAAAATTCCTTGAAATCCCACCAAACAAAGAGCATCATTTTTTTTATGAATATCAGATTTCGGAGTGCTTTGAGCCAGTTCATTTCTTCTACTTCATGATCACTTGCATTTCAATTTATGGAAATTATTCCAACACAATTGAATATACATATCACTCTAGAATTATATTTATTATTTAAAAATCCATTTTTCATCAACAGTTATGATCTGCTTCAGAAAAGGATCATTTTCTTCACGTTTGAGCATCAAATCATAGATGTCAATGCGATGCAGCAATCTTTTTTTGAGAACATGCAGAACCCAAATATCAATGTTTCAACTGGTTGTGAACAGTTGAATTCAATAAATTCAATCTTGTAACAATTTCCCATGTTGTTGTTCAATGGTTTGCTTCAATCAATATTTTTATTTTATCATTATCAGCTTCAACTAATTTTCCTGCACATGGTTCATCTTTAACATCAAAATTGTCAGAATGAAATTTTGTAAACCAGTTTTGGCACTGGCATTCTGTTAAAACATCATCTCTGTACACTTCACATAACTTTTTTCTTGCTTGAATAGCATTCTTACTTTTTCTGTGATAAAAAAGCAAAACATGCCAAAAATCTCCATTTTATTTTCCATTTTTGATAGGACACAAAAAAAAAAAATATTGCACAGAATCAAACATGTTGTTATTCAGTGATTTGCTTCAACCAATGTCTTTATTTTGTCATCATCAGCTTCAACTGGCCTTCCAGAACTTGGTGCATCTTTAATGTCGAAATTGTCAGAACAAAATTTTGCAATTTTGGCACTGGTGTTCTGTTAACACATCTTCTTCATACAATTCACATAACTTTTTTCTTGCTTGAACAGCATTCTTACTCTTTCAATAATAAAAAGCAAAACATGCCAAAAATCTCCATTTTATTTTCCATTTTTGATAGGACAAACATGCCCTGAAAATCTCCATTTTATTTTCCATTTTTGATAGGACACAAAAAAAACCCAAAAATCTCCATTTTATTTTCCATTTTTGATAGGACACCAAAAAAATAACAGCACAGAATCAAAAAAAACATTTTTTATAAATGTACCTTGAAATGTCGGTATGGCTTAGAATGAAATTGGTGGGTAAAAATACAACTAACACCACTGGTGGGAAAAAAACGAAGTTACTTTCCGAACAATCCAATATAATAACAAAGATAAACTTTATTCAAGAATTAATACATAAAATTTATTAATTTGATTATATGTATTATTTGATGCAATATTTTTCAAATTATAGAACATGCTATTCTTAAAATTCTGAGAACTTCTAAAGAAGGATAGATGTGAAACAGTGGCAAAAATCAATTGATGTTTTCAAAAATGATTTCTATATAAATATAGACTGTCATAAGCTTTATATGTATATATTCTAATAAGTATTTGCTTTGATTATTTCATGGAAAAAGGCATTACAGTAATTTTTTTTGTAAGAAAGAGGTACTGCTACATATAATGACAATATGGCTTAGAATGAAATTGACAGGTAAAAATACAACTAATGCCACTGGTAGGAAAAAAAATTATTTTCCAATCAATGCAATAGCTATGGCTATTAGCAATCCCCAGATTAATGGTAAATTAACTAATGAAGAAAAATCAAGCATGGTTATTACTCTTTCCAGATGTGCTAGCCTCAACCACTGAAGCTTCAATACCATGTTTATAAAATTGCTCTTCTGTTGTGTAATCCTCACAAAAGAATTAAAGTTTAACCTATGTATATAATTCTGAGAGAAATCAAATAAATTCTTTAATGACAGGCATTTAAATTCAAAAAAGTTGTCTATAACTTTTTGAATTTAAATGCTATACATCTTAGACAAACTTATGTTCTATAAATATTGATATTGTAAATTTAAGTTGTTTAGAATTGAAGATGGGTTGATAAACTGTACATATTATTTGAACTATATGTTAAACACTAATTTTTGAATAAACAAATTTACCTGCCATTAAAAACCTATTTGTTTTTTTCAGGTAATTTAGTCTTTGATTTATAAGAATTCAGTTTATAAGCATTTCCAAATATGTTTTAATCTTATAAACCAAGTTTAAACATTTTAATTTGGTTTAATTTAATTATACAGTTGGTTTCAAAAAGCTTTTCATCTAGGTGGAAGATGTTCAGTTTTCTTACAGTATTTACAAACCAAATATACCTTGAAATGTTAGCTATCAAAATTCATGCTTCATCCAAAGTACTGCAGATTTGAATTCATGCCTGAACCAATTAATTAATTGATTTAATTAATTGGTTCAGGCTCATGCCTTCAAGTCTGCAGCACTTTGGATGATTCCATTTATTTTATCTAAGCAACAGGGTTAGGTAGATTTAATGACAGGTATTCAATCATTTTGTCTGAAAGCTGATTTTGAGCATTTATTAGGAAAGTTTTAATGTATTATTTACAAATTAATGTGTTGTTAATTTAGGCAAAATGCAGTATTATATGGTTATAACTACACAAGTAATTAAGAGAGAAGTTGTCAAAGTATTTGCAATAACATAATGGCAACTACACAAAATATTTTATTTTATTGCTTTCAATTCATAAGAATGTAACATTTATATTAATATGTATTTTATAAATTTAATATTTATAGATAATTTTTAATCCTTTTATACAGATAAATATTAATTCTCCAACAAAAAGCAGAAAAAGAAAGAGTGACATCAAAATTTGCATAGTATTCCTATATTAAATTCTATACAGTTGGCCCTCATATAATATAGGAGATATGTTTCACTTTATATGAATCTGTATTATGTGAGCTACATGGCTATAATATGGAATATGTATGTAAAGATATTTTATTTGAAAATACACACCTCTTTCTGTGATTTAATAAAATTAAAAACTGTTCCTAATAATTTGCATTGATAGTATTTAATATCTGTTGATTGTAATAAAAACCAAACAATGCTTATTTTGTTTCTAAGACAATTTTAACAACTTTTCTGTCACGTTATACAAATCTGCATTTTAGGAGATACAAAGATCTACTGTATACAATGTATTTTAAAATATATTACTTTAAAAACAGTATAATTAAATTTATTTGTAATCTGTAACAATCATGATATTGAAAGAATAACTGAATTAATAGGATAAATATAGATGTTTAATTTACAGATTAGTATATATAAATTTAATTATATTGCTTTTAAAGTAACACATTTTAAAATATACTGTATATTACAGATCCCTAAATAACATCAATTGCTAAAATCCAGATTCATATAACCTGATGGAAAAGTTATTAAAGCTGCCATGGAAACAAAATAAACATCATTTGGTTTTTATTACAATCAATGGATATAAAACACTTTATCAATGAGAATCATTTGGAATAGTTTTTTTAATTTTATTACACCATTTATAACACTTTACAATGAAGGTAACTTTAGTTTCATTTTTCATGTTTAAATGTCATGTTTTAATTTGTGGATAATGCTAAAACTGACATTTAAAAGTGTCAGGAAATTAATAATTGAGTTCTGAGAACAGGGAAAATCAGTCATCAAGAAATATCCAACATGTTTAAAGTAACTACCCACAAAATCATGAGAATTTGCAGGAACTATGCAGAGGGGGGGAATGATATCTCCAATAAAGGCAAAGGGGCAACCCAGACTAATTACTCAAGAAGAGGATGAAAATCTGACTCATAGTAGTCAGGACAACTTATTTAAAGTAGCCAAAACTCTTAGATCTGAACTGGCATTATCTCTGTTTCACTATACTAATTAGAAGGCAATATTTTATAATAAACCCTATAAGCGTATAAAAATAAAATTAATTTATTAATGATTTTAACATACTAGAGATTTAAAAACATAAATCTGAAAATATTCTATAATTACCAATGTTCAAAATTTTAAAAATGATATTAGAGTATGTTATCTATTTATTCAATTCAAAACTAATAACTCTGCCTTGCATGAAATAGTAAGCAGCAATTAATCTTTTCAATTGATATCATTGTAATCAACCCATCCCAATCATACACCTCACCATCTATTCTTAGTCATAACAGGTACATCTATTTTTAGCTTCCATGATGTAGGTGTGAATTGATAGATTATATAACTGATCAACTTCCTGTAAGCTCAGCTCTTGCAAAGCAGGTGAAAAATGCTTTTGGAGCCAACTGTACATAAAGTATAATGAAAAAAATAAAGTAAATATTATTTGTTTCTATTTCTTTCTGTTTGATTAAAAGAATTTTTATTAATGATTACTATTCAAAGTATCTTATTTAGAATGTATTATGGATCTTCCAATGCCTTTTAAGATTATTATAATTTTATTATATTGAAAAATATATATTATATTTTCATAGATAAATAGTAATAAGTTAATATTTATAAATTAATTATTAAAAACAATGAAGTTTAATTTTATATTTTATTCATAATTTAAAATAGAAATATTATTATTTTATTTATCAATTTTAGATAATATTATAAAAACAAATGAAGTTGGAAAAGGATTAATTCTTTCTCCAGGAAAAGAACTTGTGCTTCAGTGTGAAACAACAGTATGTGTAAACTGTACTGTAGAATGGTGAGTCATTCATATTCATTTTATAATATAATACTTCTTACTATAAATATTAAATAAAAGTAAACTATAAGCTAAATAAGTAAGATTAACTTTTTACTGAAAAACATTTTTGGCTACATAGCTTGCTTCAATTGAAAAAAATACCAAAAAACAAAAAAAATTTTACTTCTCTCTTCTGGCCAAATTGGAGAACCAATCAAAGTGACTAGTTTCTTAAAACACAAAACTGTAGGTGGAAGATTATCCTTCCATACATATTTTTGAAAAATTCTGACAAATGATTCTTACAAAATGCAACTCCATTATCATTATGGATAAACTACATATTTTAGGCACAATTAATAATTTAATATAAAATATGGCCACAACCCTAAAAATTAAAATAACAAAACATTGAACTATGCAAAAACATCAATGGTAAAGGAAGATTATGGTTTACACCTGCACTTCCTTTAAGCTTTTTAACAAAAATAAACATTTTAACTTTTTGGATACTGGCAATGTTTTGAAATTCAGCCTAATTAATATGCAAAAAAATATGAAGATTAAAATTGTGAAATCACACTTAATTTTCATCAAAATCTTTGAAATTTTCAGTATTTATTGCATATTTTGTTCTCTTTCTAATAATAATAGTATTTTTTCAAATTTTATTTTTTCACATTTCATGATGTATAATGCCTCATGCCCATATGCAATTATCAGTCAGTCAACTATTTAATTGCAGGAGTGAAAACAAAAGATTGTTAGAATTTTATACATCTTGTATATAATAGCTATAATATATTTTCTGTTCCTGTAATTGAACCGCAGTTGGTTTATTGCAGCACTCACTGCTTCACACCCACATCCAAAGTAAGCTTGACTGCAATTTCCTAGGAAGTGAGTGGCTGCTGTAAAGCAATAAAAATGCCATGCACATTTAAATGACCTTAAGCTACATTTAGACGATGCCTCTCTGCATGCAACGTTGTATGCAGAATGACGCATGCCTCAATGTGCAACAGTTGCATGAGGCATCCAACTTGCCTCTTCGTGTTCACACGTGGAGGACATATTGCAGTTAATACCGACACGAAAAGAGTTGTATGCTACCGCTTTAGTGACAGCTACTGTTATCATTTCAAATGACAGAAGGAAAAGAAGAAAAAAGAAAGTGTTTTGACTCTCAAATATTTCGATCGAAGCGCTAATAACATCAGTATTTTGAATCAAGTCAGGTTAGATAGTTTAAGTCTTTTAAAAAAATTTACTAGAATGACTTGACGACGATAAATTTAACTTCTTCAATAAATTGAAGTGTTTTCTTCACACCCCAATCCATAAAGCAAAGTAAAATTTGCCAAAAAAGTTTAAAAATAATCAAAACAACAAGATGTTGCAAGACTATTTGCACGTGTAACCCAACTAGGATGGGAAACACATGCGCCTTCTTGTGCCTAGTATTGCAGCAGATTTTGAGGCATGCGTCTTTGCATGCCTTCTTGAGCGCCTTGTTGCATGAAAAGTAGCACCGTCTAAACATAGCTTTAGGGTGCTTACATTTTGTTTCTGCAATTTTCTCCAGATAAAAGATTGAGTTGGCAGTATAAGTATCTTCCCTTAATTAAATAAAATACTCAATAAATAATTATAATAGGAAATAAGTAGAAATAAAGAAAAGATTTTGGCTAGATTCTTCATGATGTATGAATAAACCTGCTAAATTGAGAATATTTGGGCCACTTAAGTTTCTAATTAATTATTTGTAAGTGATTTTAGCAAGTTTGAACTATTTATAATTTATTTTGATTGACACAAATATTTATTATATTATAAAATGTAATAATTGATTTACAGGTTGAAAGATGGAAATCATATAAACAAATCAGATGACAGGATTCATATATATGAAACTAATAATTCATTAATTGTTACTTCAGCTGAATTATCAGATACTGGAGATTATATGTGTCTTCTTAATAAAACTATAATTGGTGAATTTATAAATGCTACAATCACAGTAAGACGTATGTATTTTATTTTTCAATTTTTCTTAATTTTTCATAAAGAATTTTATTTATTTTGAGACTTTTCCTTCTGCTCTTGTCTATCTTTACTGATTAGTATTTATTAAACTAGCACTTAATTGAGCAGAAAGAGTTTGTTTTCACTAAAAACAAAAATATATTTTATTCAAATAAAATGTTTTCAGTACTTCCATATCCTCATCAGTACATCAAGAATTATTAATCAATGTATCTTATAAGATACTTCCTTAGTATATCATGAATTATTAATCAATGTATCTAATTTAATTAAATACTAATTTCATTTAATAATTTAGTGATAAATTAGTAAATTATCCTGGATCAAGATTTTTAATAGTAATAAAAATTTTTGAAGTACAAATAGTCCTTGACATGACCAATATGACAGCAATATCACCAATAAATTCTATGATTAGTCAATGGGATTGACAAAAAGTTCAAGTTCCTGACCAATAATCTGATTCTTGTATCTTTGTATTTACTATATTATAATTAGTCAAACGTGGCTGGCTGGAGTCCCTTTTTCAGATGAACCACTGTACCCTATATTATAATTAGTCAAACGTGGCTGGCTGGAGTTCCTTTTTCGGATGAACCACTATTCTATAAATAGGGTATCGTTAAAAAGGTCTAATTTTTGGATGTCTGAGACAACAGATCTTTTTTATTTGGCCATTTTTTAGGGCCCTAGGGGCCAAATTTTTATTTTATGACAATAAATATCAATAGATGGTGCTAAATGTCAAAGAAAGGGGCAACAGATAACTTATCTGCATTACTATTATTGTATTTTTACAATTTTATGTTGAATTTGCAGTTAAGCCTGTTCTACATCCGTAATTACAATGGTGATATATTACATATCTCAAATGAAATTTGCTTACATTTTATCACAAAGAAATTATAACTATTCATCATGCAGTAAACTACCCTCTTCACAGGGATGCAGCCCCATCCTAGGGAGACCCCGGTGCCCGTGGGGAGATGAAACTGGGTGCAGCCCATCAGGGAGATGAAACTGGGCCCGAAGTGCCCGGGCCCGTTGGGGTGGTCCCCACAGGCCCCACCCGACAGGGGCTTCTTAATCCCTGGCAGGTGCAGCCCCACCCACGGGCTGTGGGCCCACCACGGAGATGAAACCGGGTCCCGCGGGCCCACCCATGGAGTGGGGCCATCGGGGGCACGGTGCCCGTGGGGTGCAGCCCCCTTGGTGGGCCGTCGGGGGCACGGCGCCCTTGGGGTGCAGCCTCCACGGGCCCCTTACAATTACTACACATTTGAACTAATGCTTAATAAAATATATAGTAAATAAATTTGCAAGATTATAAAATATATAGTAAATAAATTTGCAAGATAAGCTATTATTATACAACAATATGCTGTTATATAAAGTATTGTAAGATTAGATCACAATAGTATATTTCCGCTCATTTATATGAGCAGGGAATTTCTAGTTAAGTTTATTATGATAAAATGGAATGTAATATTAAGTATTAGTAATGGACAATCCACATATTTTGAGTATTTCTGACTTAAGATTGCTCCTGCTTATGATGGTGGGGTTCAAACTGAATCTCATTATAAGTCAAAGACTAGTTGTAGTAAGAACTATTATAAACTTAAGATTGCTCCTGCTTATGATGGTGGGGTTCAAACTGAATCTCATTATAAGTCAAGGACTAGTTGTAGTAAGAACTATTATATTTTTTTTTTTTAGTTATTTTTATAATTACAGATATTTGAATTTATAAACTGAGTGTATTTTACATGAGTTTTTAAGTAAAGAAACCAAATAATGGTATAGTTGATGAAATTATTTAATAGGACTAGTTCTTTATTCTTCAGCAGATAAAGAGAGCTATTATAAACAAAAAAGTGTAATATAGAATTTTCAGATAATATGATTAAATTATAAATAATTATTTAAAAAGATAATAGTTCTTAAATAATAATCATTTGCTTAATCATATCTTCTTCTTCTTGAGGTGCCATCTCCTACTGGAGGTTGGCAACCACTCTGGAAAATTCCTTCCTATTACTTGTTGTTCTGAACAACTGTTCAGAACTGACCTCAGTCATATTGCAAAGCCAAGATATTCTTCTTTCAGGCTTCCTCATCCCCTCAATCTTGCCCTCAATTAATAACTGTAAGATGTGGTATCTGTTGTGATGCATCAGATATCCCAGATATGTAGTTTTTCTTCTTTTGATTATAATAATCAATTCTCTCTGCCTGTTAATCTTCTTTAGAATATCCTCATTCCTCATTTTTGCTGTCCAAGATATTTTTTAACATCTTTCTATAAATCCACATCTCAAAAGCTTCCAATCTTTTAATTGAGACTGATTTCAAGGTCCAAGTTTCAACACCGTAGAGTAGGATTGACCAAATATAGTAGTTCATCATTCTTAATCTAATTTCAAGTTTAAGGTCACTGTTGCACAGCATTGTTTTCATGTTTAAGAAACACTGCCTTGCCATCTCAATTCTAGTTCTAATCTCCATTGTTAGTTAACCAACATCCAAGATATCTGAACTTATCAACTTTTTCTGTTTTTCTTCCGTTAAGTAGTAGAGTAGCTGGGGTAGAATGATTTCCAAGTATCATAAATTTTGTCTTATTGATGTTAATTTTTATCCCCATTTCAATGCTTGCTTCGTTCACTCTTTCAAGGAGGATTTGAAGATCTTTCAAATTAGTGGCAAGTAGGGCTGTGTCGTCTGCATACCGGAGATTGTTTATAATCTTTCCATTCACACTTATACCTTCCTTTTGTTTGTCTAATGCTTTCTTAGTATTTCGGAATAGATGTTGAAAAGTAGCGGGGACAAGATGCATCCCTGTCTCACTCCTCTTTTGATACTTATATTCTCAGTTTTGCTGTTTTCTGTTAAGATTGATGCCGTTTGACCTCTGTATAAATTTATTATTATTCTAAAGTCTTTATCATCTAACTCGATGGTTTCTAAGATGTTTGAGCCTGTTGTGTTGAACTTTATCAAAGGCTTTTTCAAAGTTAATAAAGCAAATGTATAGATTGATTTGTTTATCCTTGCTTCGTTGAGCCAAGATTTGTGAACAGAACAATGCCTCCCTACTCCCCAACCTATTTCTAAATCCAAACTGTGTTTCACCATTGTTAATCACTGGTTCAGGCATTGGGGCACTATCCAAACTCTTTGGGATTGAGCCCAAACACCTTAAGCAGTTAGATCACGGTGACCTATGGCAGAATTCCATTTCAGGAAGCTTATACATTGATTACCATGGAGACTTTTATTGGATGAGGCCAAACTAGCACTCCCAGGCAGGCTATCTACATAGCCACAGGCCCTCTTGGCAAACCTGGGTAGACAGTCTTGGCTCAAGTCAGATAACACTCATATCAACACAATAATCCTGGTTCGAGTCCGGTGGTGGTGGAATAGAATTTTATTTTGGGGAAAATTAATTTAAAAATTATAGTATAATCATTAATTACTAGATGGCGCCACCTTAGTATTAAATTCTAAATTTAATTTAATTACAAAAATGCACACAAAACAAAGCTCTAAACAGGATAAATACTTTGTTTTTTGTGGGCATTTTTGTGAGTATAACATGCTAGCTTTAAAGTTCTTAATTTAATTAAATATTAAATCAACAAGATGGTGGCACCATAGCTTTAATTCAAAAATAATTGTTAGAAAAATTTAATTCAGACTTTGTCCACCAGGGGAAGTTTTGCTGAATTGGTTTGGTTAATTTGAAAAGGTTAATTCCCTGATTAGTGTTGATATAAGTATATAATATTGCAAATTATGAAGATATTCATCTTAAAAACAAGAAAGCATTTGAACAAAATTTCCTAATTATATATTTTAGGAAAATATCTGAAAATGACCTAAATCTATCAACATCTATGTGAAAGTTTTAGGGAGGAAAAAATAAGAATAAACAAAAAAAATAAAAAAATCATTAAATTCAATTATTTAAATTAAAACAATAAATTCAAAAATTAGCATAAGAGTGCAAGCATTTTAACTCTTTTTCAAGGCCATTATCAGATCTAATACAAATTGTTACAAGATAAATGTAAATTTATAAGGTAGGTTTTTACTCTCCCATTTACATGATAGTGAAAAAAAACATAAGATACATTCATATACAATTGTAAACACACATCTACCTGGATGTCTTAAGCAGAGTTAATATTTGACTTGGATTTAAATAACCAAAACATGTAATGAACTTTTAAAAAGTCTTCAATTGATATTAAAATTTGCCTATGAAAAATGTGTGATCTCAAAGTACCTTCAATATATAGAGTAAAAAGATTAAGTTCTAAATATATAAACATTAATATAATATTATAAATATTATGAATGATGATTAAAGTTAAAGTATAAACTAAAAAACAGATAAACAATAAAGTATAAAGCATTTCCAACATCAACATGATGTGCAGATCAAAGAAAAGGTGCACCACAAAACTACACCTTAAACATTATGAAGTTTTGTTTATCTTATTTTACAAATTTTTTACTGATCACTTCCATGCATGAGAAAAAGAATTTGGGTTATTACTATTGACAGTACAATCATTTTTACTCCTTTTAATTATCTCAACTGACCTATAATAATCCCTTCGTTTCTGTGCTTTACACATTTCACCACTTTTGCTTCCTTCCATCTAACATTTCCATTGTATTCTAATGCTCTAACATTGAGCACAGTACTAATTTTACTGTTTTCTATATATATATATATTAGTTCTGTCTGGTCTTCTACTGAAAAAAATAATAACTACTATAATATTAAAGAATTAGAACTTAACAGTTATAAACAGTATCACGAGCATGTGTTACAATAAAATTGATAAAAATAAGTAAAATTAAGTAACAAAAATAATTTATTAAATCCAAAAAACTTACAAATGATAAACTTTATTGATAATTAAGCAAAAACAAGTTAATAAGATATAACTTGTTTAATTCTCAAACAAAGATCCAAAACGATTACAAGTTTATTAAATCCAATTAGCAAAATAAATCTTAAATTAATTAAACTATTAAACCTTTATTCACATTACAAGAAAATATTTAGCTTGTTGATTTGCAATTCAACAATATTGCTAAACTTCATGTTACTTTTGATTCACACTACCTCAAACTTTGTTGAGATCAGACATCTCCTTATAAGCTACTTGCATAATAGATTTTCACTCAAGCTCACTTGCACATAATAAGCTATCAGAAAGTTTGTTTTCTACTCACAGAATACTATCAAACAATCAAGTCACTCATTTTTGCAATTATAATAATATAATATTATAATGTTTACAGTTCCATTAAAAAGAAAGAATTTTTTAACTATATTATGAGATATTAATTAATCAGATTGGATGATATCATTATATGCATTATTAAAGACAAATCATTGTCTTTTGCTGCCATGTTTGTAAGATTGAGTCAGGAGTGTAAGTATCTTTATCTTTAACTAAATAAAATGCCCAATAAATAAAAGAAATGAATAGAACTAAATTAAAAAATTCACAGCACTAGTAGTGCTGTGAATTTTTTAATTTAGTTAGAGTTATTGCAGTATAATAGTAATAGTTAGAAATGAATAGATTAAAATAAACTGGAAATAAAGGAAAGATTTGGGTTTGATTTTTCACGATTTTATAGGTACTAAATTAAGATGGATCATCAACTTATGTATAAATAATATAAGATTGTAATTCAAATTAATGGACAAATATCCAATATGGTTACATAATTGCAAGTGGCAGTGAATCATTAGAGAAAGAGAACTGTAAACATCAAAAAAAATTTTGAATTATATTTATTAAGGGATATGAAAAGATTAAGTAAACATTTTATAATACTGTATATATAAAAATAAGCTCTAATTCAAAGTGGAAAAATAATAATTTATTAAACTAGTACTTTTGAAATTCATAAAGTCATCGGCTTTTTTTAAAACATTAGAATACAACGTTTTGATATATTCCAAAAATGTATTCTAAACGTTTAAAAAAAGCTGTTGATGACTTTATGATATCGAAAGTACTTCTTTAATAAATTATTTTTTTTTCCACTTTGAATTAGAGCTTATTTTTATATATACAGTCATTCTATAAATGAAAGATTATATATAAAAGCTGTTGATGACTTTATGATATCGAAAGTACTTCTTTAATAAATTATTATTTTTTCCACTTTGAATTAGAGCTTATTTTTATATATACATTATAATAATAATTTTAAGTTTTGAATTTGTTTAATATAAATATTTATACTATTGCAATTTTTTTTTAAATTGATGTAATAAGGTTGTAAAATTTAAAATGACTTGATTTCCCAACATACAGGTAATTCTTGACATGTGATGGAATTTGCTTCAAATTCTGTGGTCAGTGGTCAGAAATGTTCTAAATGTATAGATTTCCTGCTATCAATATTTATCACAATATAAATTATTATGGTAAACTTAACAAATACAAAACTACAGACAGACATAAAAAGAATAATTTTGGTACATCAGACAATTGCAAATAAATTTATACACATTTGAATTGCATTGACTGACTAGTCACAGAATTTATTGATGACGTTACTGTCATAAGTGCATGTAATCAAAAGTTGATAGCATTGTAAGTTGAGAATTATCTGTATTAGAAATTTTTTAATTAATAGATTACTATGAAGCTACAAGAATCTTCAAATAATAATAGTTTACTTTTATTTTTATCTGTTGAGATTTTCTGTGAAGTTTGTTGGGTATGTGTTCTCTAAATGAGAAAAAAGTAGCGGTATATTTTATTATGTCAAAATTAAAACTTATAAAAAATCAATTAAAATTTTTATAATGTATACAAATAGAAATAAAATTAATAATTTCCTAATCTGTTTAAATAAAATATAGTATTATCTTTGTGTACTAAAGTTAAATCATCATTTCTGATGGTTGTATAGGTAGTCCTTGACTTATGATTCCATAAATTTTGGGCACTTTTGGTTTACAACCCTCTGATTTATGACAGTGTGAGGTTTCATTCAAATCCACTATCATAAGTCAGAGGGTTGTAATCAAAAAATGTACAAAATCCATGAATTGCCCATTACCAATACTTATTATTACACTCCACTTTATTATAATAAACTAACAAATACAAAATACAAGAATCTAACAGTAAAAAGATACTTTTTGTATATCACTTCATTAGTCAGGAATTCAAACTTTTTGTCAATTTCATTGGCCAATCACAGAATTTATTAATGACATTGCCATCATAAGTCAAGGAATATCTGTATTTGAAAATTATAAAAACATTATTAGAGATTTTTATAAATTTATTATATTTAAAAAGCATTATTCTTATAGATTTTAAATAGATTATATTTTATAATTTTATTTAATAGCAAAAAATATTTAATTTAATAGCAAAAACTCAAGTGGAACCTTTTGAGAGATCTATCAATTTAGTACGAGGTGACAAGCTGAATTTACATTGTAATGTTAAATCTGGTTCACCACTTCCAACAATTGTATGGTATAGAGGTATATTTATAATTTCATAATTTATATGCATGTGCTTCCTGATTTATATTCTTAGCAATATCACGTAAGTCAAATTTATCTATTGTATATTCTCATGTATAAGTCAAAAAAATTCTTTTTATAAAGGAAAGCTTGGTTTATACATGGGTCAGTTAAAAATTAGAAAATTTTTTGATATAATATAACTTGATGTTATTTACTACATTCTTACTAAATTTCATCACATAATAGCATAAAATTCTCTGGCTTAATTGCAATGCTTTTATATTAACTTCACTAATTCACCTATTTATTCTTAACAAAGATCATCATCTTACTGATTCTATTATTAAATATGTGTGGGGATATTCATATTTTAATATATTAAAAAATATTAATTCAACTGGCACTTAACAAATAAACTTGGAAATGTGTAAACTGATCTTTTTAAATAAGTAAACTTAGTTACTGCTATTTTATATATCATCAGTTGATATTAATTGGAAATATAGGTTTCTGATTGTTTTTGATCAACAATGTATATTACTGATAGTCTTGATCTTTTAGCAAATACAAGATGATTGTTTTGTAGCTGATTTTTGACATCAGATTTATGATTTGGTAATCATGTATATGTGCTTGTCAGCTTTTCACTCAAGTCAGTAGCAGCAAAACTGCTGACCATATTTTCTGATTTTTCTATCATTTAAACTTTATTAAATATTTTGGTGAGATTTAAAAATAATGGAAATGCTTGATATTTCTTTGATATTTTCTGCCAAACAAATACTTCAATAAAATCATATTGTTAGGAAATATAACTGGATGTAATGTAATATGATTGTCCTGTTCTCAGTCTAGCATTTCCTTTGTGAATTACATTACAATGATTCAGTATTATGAGTCATTGTAATTATGTCTGGCTTTTTATCTGTTCTCATATTTATTTTGATAGAGAATTGGATTTGTAAAGTTTTTAAAATTATAAAAATTATCCACTTATTTCAGTGAATGCCATATAATTCTCACTTGAAATTTGTGAGTCAGCTTATACATGAGCTTTAATATTTTTAAGGTTTGGACTAGGGAAGTAAGTTTATATATGAATGTATATAGTACCCATCGAAAATATTTAATATGTAAAAAAATAAACCAAGTATACTACTACAAAATTAGGATTTTTGTTACAATTTAGATGTGGCTACTTTGCTTGATGTTACTGTTTTATTTTCTTAACTTACAATCAAGTAGCTGCATCTGAATTGCATAAAATGTAAATGCAGCTACTTAGTTGATGATTTAAGAAAATAAAACGTAAACCAAAGTAGCTACATCTAAATTATAACAAAAATCTTAATTTCTTAATATTATATTTGACTTTTTTACATATTCAATATTTTTGATGTAATATCATTTTTATTTTTAGATGATGATAAACATACATTCAATATATTCTGCTATAATATATTATAATAAAGTATACTACTTGCTTAGATTCTTAAATAAGTAAATAAAACAGCACTAAATAGCAAGAATAAGTTTTTAATTGGTATAACGTTTTCGGGCAATAATTGCCCCTCTTAGCGACTTCCCCACCATCGATGTCATCCTGGGAAGTCCTCCAGATGGCGCTCTACCTTCTGGTTAAAGGACGCATGCGCCAGACCAACTTAACCCCATGACTCGACCTACCTACTTCACTTTTTTGGCTGGACGACGATCAAGCAACATCGAACTTCCCGACTGGACTGAAATCGAACTTTATTCAACACGTGTCATTGATTTGATGTATATTCAACAGTGTAAATATGTAATTCAATAATAGAAGTGATAATAAATAGTTAATAAGATAACGGTTCGTCTTCGTCAATTTCGTTAGTTCAGGTCCTAAATCCGGGACCACGACATTGGTGAGCCGAACGTGATCAAAGACATTGACGAACCAAACTTCCCCAATCCTACTTCATCGCCTCAACGAACTTTTTTTGACCACCGTAATAACGAGGCAAAGGATCCTAACTGCAGTTTCTCCGTGCAAGTACCGTTATTTCAGAAAATAACGACAACCATTTGCGAATATTGGACCTTTCCTTCGCATAACCACTTGGCGACTCCTTCAACGATCTGTTCACAATACAACGGTGACTGATACCTCCAGAAAACTACTACAGGTACATACCATTATTTTTTTTTAATCCTGCTGAGCTGTGCTATCATTCTAACCTCTTGTAATTTTGTCTAATATCTCAACGTGCGAAATCATGACCTTCTACGCTACCTTGGCTGATAAAATTGTTGAACTCTCTGCACCCATTGAGATTCGAGAAGTCAATGCCCCTACTACAACTCCATCATTACACCAGCAAATCGCCGAACTAACTAAAGAAATGCAGGAGTTAAGATCAATTGTATACGACTCATACAGACCACGCCCAAGACGATCCGGCACTCCTACAAGAAAGACCCAAAGATCATGCAGTAAATCTCATACGGGTCATAACCGTAACAAAAATAACAACGACATATGTTTCTACCATAATAAATTTGGCGAAAAAGCTTAAATTATCTCTACATAAAGTTATAATTATAGAACTAATTCAAAAAGTTATTTGTTCTTCATTAACCTGATGAAATCTTCAATTTATTAGAAATTAAGCCTAATTAGTATGCAAAAATTCACATTGTGAAATCTCACTGAATTATCCTCAAAATAAAAATTTTAATTTATTTTTGAAATTTTTTATATTTTTCATTCTCATTCTATCAATGTGAACATTTTTTTTAATTTTATATTTTTCATAACTTTTCATTCCTTATATCATATAAGGAATGAAAAGTTATGAAAAATATAAAATTAAAAAAAATGTTCACATTGATAGAATGACATGATGTGTTTTCTTTGACATGATGTTCTTTGACATCATGTCAAAGAAAACACGATTTTTTTGTATAAAATCTTAGCCATCCAATGGAATTTTTGTTATTTTTGGATAGTGAAGCCTTCTGAATAAAAGAAGCTAAGAATGAAGAAAATCAGATAATGTTTTAAAAAATTATTGATGATAAACAAAATATTATGCAAATTTACATTAATGAAGTTATGTCATATAATTAGTTGAAAAGTAACATAAATTTATTGAAATATTGCTATTTTATTAATTAAATATATTTATTGGTATGTTTTTCTTTCATATCAATAATTTTTATTTTAATTTTTTATAAATTTTTGAATTTATTTCAAAAAACCTAATATATATAAAAATTGTTTCCTTTCATACATAAAGAGTTATAATATTCTTTACTTTAATTGGCCTGCAGGTGATTTGTTAACACATTACACCGAATACCATGCAAAGTCACAAATTCTAACAAATACCAATAATAGATAATTATAACTAATCTAAGGGTTCTAATGACTCTGCAAATCCAGAGATCGGCCTGAGCTCAGGTCTTTTTACTAACTTTCTAAACTAAATATAATCAGATAAAAAAACCTTCTAACAACAATTAACATCTAACCGGCAAAAAGAAAACAACCGGAAACTTACAACTAGAAGTATCAATTAAGTGTTAGATCGAAAAACAACAAACAATGTTAGAAACTTATACTAATAAAGTGAATAAATTCTCAGAACTAGTTAAATAACAAAAAATATAAATTTATTAGACTCAGCTCTTCATGCATATTCCAATTACCTGCTTAAACTCTTTAACTAAAATTTGTTGTTGGAACTCTGTAAAAAGCTGTTAGACATTCGAAAAATTGAGTTTGAATGTAGAACCTGAGGATGGTACGCTGTACCAAAAAACATTAGTTTGTAAATAAAAAAAATCTATCAATTTTCTCAACTGTGATTAGTGCTTGTGATTAGCTTATTATTAGACTCCGAAACACTTACAAAAGTGTTAATTAATTGGAACTCTGTAAAAAGCTGTTAGACATTCGAAAAATTGAGTTTGAATGTAGAACCTGAAGATGGTACGCTGTACCAAAAAACATTAGTTTGTAAATAAAAAAAATCTATCAATTTTCTCAACTGTGATTAGTGCTTGTGATTAGCTTATTATTAGACTCCGAAACACTTACAAAAGTGTTAATTAAAGCTTTATGTAAACAATAATAAAGCAACAATCAATTAATCAACAAAACTTGTTTAATCAAACTCAAATATTCAAAAATACAATTATTCACAAGAAATAAACCTTAAATACTACTAAACTTCTAAGACCTCCACCACCGAAACAAAACTTCAAGCAATCGTAGATCTTTACAAAAGTTCGAATGATAATTGAATTTATATATTTATTTTTATTAAAAATGAATAATTTTTTGTTAGATCTTAGACAAAATGAAGATAAATTAAATCGGCATCAGAAAATTGGCCTAAAGTAATTTAAAAATAAAAATTTGTATCTCGTGTTTTATCAAAATTTTAAAAATATATTAAAATTTAAGTTTTAAATATGGCACTGATATAATTGAATTAATATTTTCTTTTTAGATATCTTGAAGAATTTCAGCAATCTATTCCTCGTTCTGAAATGGAAAAAATGGAGGTATCATTATTTAAATATTAATCAATAGCATTTTAAACCATAATTTATGCAGTGTAGTTTATAAAGATGATTTAGTAAACAAGATTTTATAAAAAATTGTAAAATAATATAGTCTACTTCTAAGGCATAGATATGAAGAAAAAAAAATATTAAGAATAAAAAATATAGATAGTCCTTGATTTAGGATGAAGGATTATGTTCATATACCCAGGTTGTAAATTTGAAATACAGTCAGACCTCCATATATCGAAACTGAAGGTGTTTTAGAAAAATTTCGATATATAGAAACTATTTTCTCTAATGTAGTATAGTAGTTAAGTGATATTTTGTCCATATCATGTTTTTCGCGGTCCCCTGACGGCAGCGATGATGGCTCATGGTTTGTAAAACTCCAACTTAAATGATTTGAAAAAAGTTTTGGGAAAAAATATACAAATGAATTTTTTTTAATGTTTAAAAATATATATACAGTATATTAATACTGTATGTATATTTTTGTATTAAAAATCTATTGCATGTAATAGGTAAATGAAAAGTAAGATGGACAAAACATGCATTTATTAAACAAAATAAATTAGAATAATTTAGAATATTGCATTTAATTATCAGATGTAAAGTAATTTTGAATATCCTGCTGAAGTAATTTCAATGCAGATTCCTCATAAAAATGTTCGCATTTATTGAGTGACTCAAAAATAGTGTCGGGCACATTTTCTGCAAATCAAAACCCTTGGCAAATCATTTCAAATGCAGCCATTATTTCTTTTTTGGAAGGTTTAGGAACTTCTATTTCATCTCCCTCATTGTCTTTATCTTGATTTTCACTATCTTTTATTGAACTTAAAATGTCATCATCTATTGGATATCCTGCTACGATAACGTCTTCATCCATGTTTAAATATTCATTAAGTGAGATTTTGTCATTTATTGTGCCTGTTGACTGTAACTGATTCCAACATTCCTCAATGTGTTATAGTACATTAACTTCTTCCACAACAGACTTTTCAGAGAAGCCAGTTTTTCTGAAGCAATTCTGTATTGTTATTTCTGCTATGTCATTTTGCCACACTTTTGCTAATTCTGATAAACACACACTGAGATTAATTACATTGTCAATGGGTTGATCGTTTTCAAGTACAAAATTAGTTTCTTGAGAATTTGTTTTCGATAATGCATTTTAAGATTTTTTATTATGGCTTGATCTATTGGTTGTAATTTTGACGTTGTGTTTGGAAGAAAAAATACCAGGTTCACATTTGTTAATGTTTTTGTTATAGAAAAGAAGGATGTGCAAGACAGTTGTCTACAAAAAGAACAACTTTCTTCTGTCTTGTCATTTTTTTTATCAAAATTAATTAACCACTTCTCAAAAATCTCACTTGTCATCTACTTCTAATGACTTCATTCCTTTAAAACATCTTGGCTGCTTCGCTTTTACCTATAAGCAAAATTTTAAGGTTTTCTTTTCCAGACATATTGGCACAAAAGACAACAGTTATTTTTTCCTTGCTATTTTTACCTCCAAAGCATTTATTGTCTTTAAAAGTTAATATTAGGCTGATACTCTTGTAAAATTGGTTTTAAAATTGTAGTTTTCCACTGGCTACAGTCTGTCTCAGATATGCATCCACTTTCTCCAGAAATAACTTTTTCTTTGATCCATGACGCTTCTTAAATTTGTCTAACCATCCAGAACGTGCTTGGAACTCCTCATGTCCTAAATTCTGTGCATATTCCATTGCCTTTACCTTTATGAATGGTCCTGAGACAACTTGGAACTCCTCATGTCCTAAATTCTGTGCATATTCTATTGCCTTTTTCTTTATGATCATGTCCTAAATTCTATATTCCATTGCCTTTTCTTTTATGAGTGGTCCTGAGACAGGCATGTTTTTATCTCTCACCATCTTTAGCCATTTTAACACTGCTTCATCCATGTCATCGTGCTTACATGTCCTTAATCGTTTTCTGTCAGCTCCTGCAACTTCATGACTTTTTAAAACAGATTCCGGATTCTTTAGTATTGTTGACTCTATACTTTGTGGAATCTCGAATTTCTGCGCAACATCTTTTTTTCTCACTTCACAGTCCACATCTTTTAGCAAGTTCCACTTTTTCTGCAACACTCAACGACTTTCTCTTTGACATGGTAAACATTTTAGTAACACGACTTTCTCTTTGCATGGTAAACGTTTTAGTAGAGCTGAACAAAGACTAATTAAAATCTCTCAGTTCAGTTTTGGTTTTGGTTTTAAGCCAATTAACACAAGTAACACACAAAACCGAAACCAAAACAAGCGAAAAGTGTTCATAACTTCTGCTATACTGGAAGATAACAACAACAAACGAATGTAGCACTGCTAAATAGTGCTACATTTGTTTGTTTTTGTTACCAAAACAAACCCTAGAACTTTACACTAATCCTCTCTACAATACAAATTGACACATCCATTTTGTTTATTTGTTGGCTTTTTCTAGCCAGACCCAGTCTAGACTCCTTATCTTATCCTTTTCCCTCGCCTCTGAAATTAAAAATTTTGATATATAGAAACAAATTTCAATGGAAATTTCATGGGGCTAACAAAAAACTTTGATATATGGAGGTCCAACTGTATTTTACATTTATTGATTTGCCTACTGCTATTATTTATCACTGAGATAATACAGCATCTTAGTAAGCTTATAAACATAAACCAAAGGAATTGGATTCAAAATGGAACATTGCCAGAAAAGCAAAACAAAATACCATTATATGTAGATATATTATTATAAGCATATGAATTGCAATGATTGATAATAGAGCTTATAAATTCCATCATAAATAGAAGGATTTCTGCAAAATATAATAACAAATCATCATTTCTCTTTTTCAATTTATGCTGATAAACATGCATAATATCACTTTGAATTTTCTTATAGTTTCTGCATTTTTATATTATTAACACCTAGCTACAGAATTCTGCTTCTATAATATTCTATTCTGTTATTATTTCTGATGATGTAAATTTATCCTTTCTGAAATTTCTACTATAGTGTAACAATGTAAAGTTTTTATATATTTTTTGTAATTATTTAAATAATATAAATTAACAGAGGGAAGAAAAATCAATATGTACATTTTTATACATTTAACTGATAATTTCTAATTTGCATATATACAATTATTTCTTTATATTAGACAAATATAATTGTTTAAAGTAATATTATGCAAATTTTAAATTTTGTTTCAAATTCAATGTTTTAATAAAACTTGTGCATATTATGTGAATAAATGATAATTGAATCAATAATGCACTCCTCAAGCTTTATTAAAATATTGAATTTGCATCATATAATATGCTATTAATTCACATATAAGTTTTGTTCATAATTCAAATTGTTCGTAACTCAGATATTGCTGTTATTTGGTTGAAAACATACTGAAATAACTTTATATAATGAGTTTTATAACATATTTCACAATTGGACTAATTAGAAGTTTCTTATTTCACAGATTTGAATAAAAAGTTCCAATTATAAAACAAGGTTTTTTTTTGTTGCCATCTTGAAATACTTCAGTAATATATTAATTATGCAATGTTACATTATATTGGTTGTTAGAGAATTCTGTTATCATAATGTTTTTAAAATTCTTGAAGTTTTTGAAATTTTCTGAAATCTGAAAATGAAATTTCATATTCATAAATATGAATGTTTGTAATTTGAAAAACTCATGTATAGGAAAATATAAATATTTAAAAATATCAAAATATTTTTTTTGTAAAAAACGTTTCACTTTTTACTACTGTTTACAACTCTGTGGCAATATTTTGCTTATACTTCAAGTCCCATTATTTTAAGATTAAATATTCAACTGAGTTAATAGTGGGAGGGGATGATTGGATTATAAATTGAAATATATTATATTTTTATATCTATTATTTACATAGTAATTATACAGGATTATTCAAAAAGAATATTGGAATTTCATGATTTTTTTCTGGGCAGTGCATTAAACATATAACTATTATAGCTGCACTGACTGCTAGATAAATTGTCAGTTTTATTTTGTACTTTTGTCATTTAGTAACTTATATGCTTGGTCTGTTCTTCATCAAACAGACTACAACAGGAATGACTTATCTGGATGTGGAATTGAACAACTGCTACTCCAGCTGTATAAGGACAGTGTTAATTTTGTACTGCAACAAGATGGAGCCCAACCTCATTTCCACTGGAAAGCCAAGGCAGTTTTCACTCAGCATTTACTGAAGTGATGGATTGAATGTGGAACTGATGCTGATGAGAATCTCCTGTCCTGATTATCTCATTCACCAGGCTTAACCCCAAGTGAGATTTTTAAGCAAAGAATCAAGTTTTTGGTCCCTTCTCTACCGCAACTAACCCAGAATTCAAGATGCATATCAGATCTGTCATTCAAACCATCATTGCTAACATTCTGGACCATATGTGTAAAAAATGGACTATCATCAATGGATGTCTGCAGAATGAAATAGTGCATATATTGAGCATTTGTAATGCCTATAAAAACTTAGATGATTTTCTTTTTATTGTGTAAAAAAGTCTCAATCTATCTCAAGGGTAATGCATGTGGCAATTTTATAAAATCCCAACATTTTTTTTGAATAGTCCTGTACATTGTTACATTTTAAATATATGAATTAAAGAAAATATTTGATATAAAAATAAACAAAAGATTTCCCAAAACAAAGAAAATGATCTGGTGTTTATTCCCAATGATAGGTGATGTTTATATTAAATACCCCTCTCATTCAATTTGTTAAACATTAGTGAAGACAAAACAAAATAATATAATTAGAAAACCAAGAGATTAAGGAAAATCCATTTTACTAACCTCTTGATGTTTTACTTATACTACTGATGTTGCACTTCAAGTATTGAAATGCATTTCAAGTAGCACAAGTAATCCTTGATGTTGCATTTCAATAGAATATGAACAAATGATTAAAAGAAATTTTCTTGTTAAAATATAAGAAGAAATTAACAAAAATAAAGATTTTTAAAAATAAAATATTTAAAAATTTTTCCATTGTAATTATATTTTTTATTAAATGAAAGCAAAGTGTACAGAATTAAATTCTTTTATTAGGCCAAGTTTTCCAAAAATTAAAAATATGTTTATAGAATTAGAGAAGACATCAAGGATGATCTTGAAAATATCCTGCAATTAAATACCTTAAAAAATTATGATGATAATGAAATTTAACTAAAGACTAAAATTGTTTAATAAAATACCACGGTACCATCACAATGGTTCCTATAATACTAATCTAGTTCCATCATTTGTAGCTAATGTCTACTCTTTTTTATATTTATTTTTATATTATTATTATTCTTAATAATGTATAGATTGTTAATTTTTATTCTTAATATTGTATAGATTGTTAATTTTATTTTATTTTTAATGTTTATTTATTTAATATTTTATTATAACATTCTAACATTTGTATATTTAAACTTTAAATTTGTTCTGTTTTGGCATTCTTATGTTCGACAATCTATATTTGTAAAGTATAGCTGATGAGGACTTAATAAAGTCGAAAGTGCTACTAAATTTTTGTGTAAATTTTCCACTTTTAATCAGTGCTAGAATGAACATTATTATAAGGTTTATAGAATTAGAGAAGACATCAAGGATGATCTTGAAAATGTCCTGCAATTAAATACCTTAAAAAATTATGATAATATTGAAATTTAACTAAAGACTAAAATTGTTTAATAAAGTTATGAATATTAATACAGCATGATGTAAAGTGCATTTTAAAAATTGTGAAATGCAAAAATTCCTTCATTTCTTAGTATTGAATTCTAGATAATTTGTCATTTTTATTCAACTTAGAATATAAAATTCATTTTATATTTAATAATAAATTATATTTTATATTGGAAATAATTAATAAATTATATATATTGTATGCATTTTTAGAAGAAAATTAAAAAGGAGATAAAACAAGTAGATGAGAAATATGTCGTAACTCTTTGTGGAAGTTATCGACGAGGTAATAATATAAATGCATGCTAGAGTCCTGCTTTGTGTCATTTTTGATGTTGCATCATTTATAAAATTTGCCTAAAAAGCATTTTGCATTGTTAAAATTGGATTTTTTTTTATTAAAAATGGAAATTTAGAATATCTAGATCAATGATTTCAAATTTGGGGCCTGATATGCCCTTTATTGTGACCCATATCACATAGTCCAATTATTTTTCATAAAATATTTGAAAATCACTCTAAAGTATTTTTATAAATTGTATTGAAATTCAGTAAAACGTAATAATTTTTAAGTTAGAAATTTTCATTAAAAACTTCATTTCAATCATTAATAAATAGTTTTATAATTTTGAACATGAAATGAGACATATAATTTTAAAGATATTGATTATGTTAACTATTTACATTTTAATCTTTTTAAGAAGAATATTTACTTAACTTTATATAAATATTTTCTTTTTTCTGTAAGATATTATAATTTTAATGCTTTACAGAATAATACATAATTTTAAACAGGAATCCCAATCTATCAAAAATGTTTAAAGTGATCCTTTGCAGAGAATAAGTCTGAGATTGCTGATCTACTGTATATATTGTATGACTCTCATTATATATGCAAGATATTTTATATTGTCCTTGTATATGGGATTTATTCATTTAGCATTAGGTAGCACAAAACATACCCCATATTTTATTCTTCTGGCAAAATTGAAATCCATTTCATTTAATATAAAAGTTGCAAAAAATTAATTAGTATTTTGTATCAACAAATTGCATAATATTTGTGCATCAATTTCCTAGACATATCATTAATATTGCATTATACAGGCTGTTTCTTACCACCTGTACCACTCTTTTTTTCTCAGAAACATGATAAGATAGGAAGTAGGGGAAAAAATTTTGATTACCAAAGTATATTTGAAGAATCGAATGGGCATGATTAAAATTTTATGGGCCCATCGGAAGTAGGGGCACAAGTGGTCAACTTTGAAACAATGGAAACATATGCTGATTTTGGCATAATTGGATAGAACTGTGAAAAACAAACAACTTTTGTTTGAAAGTTTTTTAATATTTTTTGGCATAATTGGATAGAATTGTGAAAAACAAACAACTTTTGTTTTGAAAACTAATTGTGGCTAGAACTGTGAAAAACAAACAACTTTTGTTTTAAAAGTTTTTTAATATCACCTACGGATTGTGAGATATCACAAAAAAGATGCTGCCTGTAAAAAGCAGATAGCTTTTTTGAAAGTTTTTTAATATCACTTATGGATTGTGAGATATCACAAAAATAAAAGATGCCGCCACATGTATCACTGATTGGGCTATTCAAATAATAATAAGAACCTGACAGAGGACATCTGTACACATCCATGATGCTCATAAAGAGCTGAAATAAGTCAAGAAACCCTTATTCTTGATTATGGCTCCATATCAAACTGTAATCGTGAAAGACTTAAGTCGTACCTGCGATCAAGTACTACTACCAGATTTGGCCTTAAATCTGCATAATACTGTTAATACTGCTCTTTGCTGCTTCAATAATGTTCCACAATGTAACAGATGCCCTCTGTCTGATTTTTAGTCTTCTTACTGCTTGGTTACGAGTGCCATGGATGTACACAGATGCCCTATGTCAGATTCTTCCTTTTATTATTGCTTCAATAACCCAATCGCTGGTACACGCGGTGGCATCTTACATGCAGTGGCATCTTTTTTTGTGATATCTCACAATCCATAAGTGATATTAAAAACTTTTTAAAACAAAAGTTGTTTGCTTTTTGCAGTTCTATTCAATTATGCCAAAACTGGCATATGTTTCCATTGGAAATTTCAAAGTTGACCACTTGTGCTCCTACTTCCAATGGGCCCACAAAATTTTTATCATCTCCATTCAATTCTTCGAATATCTTTTGGTCAAAATTTTTTCCCCTACTTCCTATCTCATTGCATTTCCGAGAAAAAAAGGTGGTATGGGTGTTAAGAAACACCCTATATATATAAGGAAGTTGTCAATTATAAAATATGGAATAAACTGTAATTCACTGAAATGATGATCAGTTTTTGTAATGTTTTGTAAAAAATATAAATAAATGAATGGGCAAATGCCAAAATAAAATATGAATGGAAGTAAATTTAATAATTAAATTCTTTTTCTTTATTTCTTTAGAAGATTTATTATTTTGTTAGTCATATTTTCAGAAGTTTATTAAATTCATTTAATATACACTTAATAACACTTTTATGCTCACTTTAATATTCACTTTTTGTTTCACTAAGAATATAATTTATCAAGTTTGGATATATAGTTCAATAAAATATAAATATTTCAATAATTTTCTTTTATGGAATATAGTATCATAATTTCTATTGTTTCATTTTGTATCATGTTTTTTTGGAAAACATATTTATGATGCAAAACAGAGCTCTAGTGTATATGTATAAAATATTAATTATAAAAAATTTATTATGACAATGAAAATCTCAAATTTAAAACTTGTTTTATAAAAATATATAGGAGCTGACAAAAGTGGTGATGTGGATGTTCTGCTGACACATACATCTTTCACTTCCAATTCGAAACAAGAAGTGATTTTACAGTTTGAACAATTAATATAGTAGAAATCATATGAAAATATATTTTAAAATTTTAATTTTAATTAATCTTGTAGAATAATTATCTGAAAGAGGTTACTGACCATTTACAAGAATGCAAATTTATAACAGATATTATTCATCAAGGAAAAACTAAAAGTACTGTAAGTATACTATCAATTTATATATATTTTTTATAAAAAAAATAATCATCATATTCATATATTAAATATTTTAGGCAGTATGTCAATTGAAAAGCAAAAGTGAAAAAACTTATCTTCATAGAAGAATTGACATCAGGTTTGTAAATTTTAAATAGAATATGAGTATTGTTTAATTAATGTAACTTCATTAATACAAATTTCAAAATAAAACTAATCTTAAACTAACATGTACCTATCCTGATTTACACAGAAGATTGATTCCTCAGTATACCATGTAAATCAAAATCATGGCTTTTTTTAATGAAAAACCATATAAATCAAAAAAATCAAAATGTACATAATTTAATCAGTTATTTAATTAAATTCATTTATTTCAATACAAAATAAAAATATAATACAAATGGAAAAACAAAAAATATCAGTCCATTCATGAAATAACAAATATATAATTTGAGTTCTCTGTAAAACACAATGCACACAGCTTACTGTACAGTATCCTTATTTGCTCGGCATGCAATAAATGATGGAAATGATCTAGTTCTTACAATCTTAAATTTTCTACAACCTAGGTGTGAATCAGGCTTAAAGAGACATGATTAATTATTAAATTCATCTCTCCCATCCACTGATAATCCAGAGCTTTTAATATTGTATACAAAGTGCTGATGAACTTCAGGATATAAGACATTTTACACTCCCTGGCGGATTAACGAGGACAAACACGATACCAAAAGGAATATTTGTTTAAATGTTTCTACTGGCAAATGGCGGATGGTGTCTATTGGGTTTGTCTATTCCATTAATATAGGGAAGATTCGTTCCGCCAAATTTCTTGGTGGCTAGCAAGAGTGGCGGCTTAACAGGGGGCGTTTTATTGGGGTTTGACTGTATAACAAATTTTATATATTTGATACAATCTGTAAAGAAAATAAACAAGAAAAGCATTGATTTAAATAAATTACAGTGGATGATTGATGTTCAAATAATTTTTCACAAAACAAAAATGATATATAGATTTATGTTCTTCATTAAGTTGAAAATTTATAAATTCGGGGTTCATAAACTAAAGTATATCTACACTATATTTGTTGTGATAATTAGAAATTTATTAATTTCAAACTATCAAGCCATCAAATTTTATATAATATATAATAAAATAAAAATATTATATAATTCAATCTTCACATTAATTTCTCCTTACCTTTCTTGTAATTGTCGACCAGGAATAAGACCAGCTCGACAATTTCTTTCACCATGTCTCCGAGCTTGCCACCAATTTGGATCTTCCTGGTTTACAATATGTAATATATCCCCTTTTGAAAAAGCTAAACCAGCTTCTTTACATGGAATTAATGCATCAGTCATGGGATCATAACTGAAATGTGCTCTCACTCTGACACGACTCTCCCGAGTTGGAAAACAATCTTCTCCAGGAACTAATTTAAAAGTGATTGTTCCTTCTTTAGCTTGCTGAAAATATTAAAATGTTTTGAATTTATTCTTTTATAAATAACAATTTCTAATTTAATTTTTTATACAAAATAAATATAATCAACATAAAAAATTAAATTTTTAGTAAAGTAAATTAATTGTAATCCAAATAAGTTCACTTAAATACAGTGGAAATTCCTTATTTTGCATTTTTCTGTGGATTGATTAAAAAAGTGTAAACTAATGAATAAGTAAACTAATTAAATAGTCTTATATGGGAAATATTGTCCCGTAATTCGACAGTTTCTCAATTTGACATTACTTTGTCAATGGATTAGTGTCGAATTGCGAGGCACCACTGTATTATAAATTTAATAATACAGTAGATAAGAGTAGTTTCTTAAATGTTATTTTGTAGATATCATCATGACTTATGAGGGAATAAAACTGATATGATATACAATGAGTAATCAAGAAGTTCATATAATGTCAACCTTGTCAGCAAACAATGATGCCTAATGGAAAGGTTGTTTTGTCATATGATAATCTGATTATTGAACTTCCATTTCAGTGTAATATCATAAAAGTGTGTCTTTGATTCCTGTTTTACAATAGTTTAATAAAGTCAATTGCTCGAAAACAAGCATTTTACATTTATTCATAAAAATGTTTGTTTTTGAGCAAAGAGTGAACATGAAATTTTGGCCAAAGTTTTACAGGAGATAAAACCTGGATGTATGGATATGATTCTGAGACCAAAGTGCAATCATCTTCATAGCATACAAAAGTGTCTCCAAGAAGAGAGATAACCAAATGTCAAATCACACGTTAAGGTCATGTGGATTACTTTTTTTGACAACAAAGACATAATTCACCATGAATTTGTTCTTGCACATGCAACATAAATACCCTTTATTACAAACAGGTTTTAAAGTTACTGCAAATTGTGGTGCACTGCAACAGACCAAACGTGAAAAAACAATGGCTTCTCCATCATGACAATGCAGCATGCCACACTGCTCTGTCAGAGAATTTTTGGCAAATGACACATTCCTTTGGTACCACAACCCCCATATTCCCAATATTCCAACTTTGGCTCTTCTCAAAACTAAAAATAGCTATGAAAGGGAAAATATTCGATAGTTTGGATGACATCAAAACTAATGTGAAAGCCCAATTACAAGCCATACTGAAAACTGAATTACCTCAATGTTTTAAGCAATGGTAGGCTCACTGGAGTAAGCGTAAGTGTGCCCAAGGGCAATACTTTGAAGGTAATTAGAACTAGTTTAGTGTGAAAATAAAGATATTTTGTTATTATGTGAACTTTTTGATCACTCCTTATATGATATTAAGCTAATTAGTTTTAATAATGAAAGTACTCATGAATTGAATTTATGTTTTTGTACATTTTATGTTATTAAATCTTATCTTAGTATGATTGTTGGGTCATTCCATTTTAAATTAGCCAATGGTGATCACTGCATTTGATGTATTTTCACCATACGCAAGTGGATCAAAATCGGTGGGGGGTCAGCTGTGTCATCCCCTTGTCAGCCAATTTCACTTTAGAACCAACACCTCACTGTGTTGTTGGTTACCTCTGTTTTTATACTGAGTGAATTACAATCCTGCACTTCGCTCATTTGCATAAGTTCATGTAACAATTTCATTTTTATACTTCGTGACTTACAATCCCGATCTCGGCTCATTTGCATAAGTCGCGTCACAATATCAGATTTGATTAGCTTACAGAGTAATCAATTCATGTCATCCTCTTTACAATTTAATTATATTCTGAACAAAACATCGATAAGAGATCATTCTTATATTCTCATGTCGGCTCAGTGGTAAAACTTATTTAGATTTAGATGATGTCATTAGCCGGGAAAGCTCATCTGGAAGACAGATGTCCATCCGTAACACGTGATGGCTAAATATTGAGATGGAGAATGTGGAAGTAAGTCAACTCTTAAACTAAAATATAATATGTTAGATAATATTGAAAATAATGATAAATAATAAAAGAACACAATAAAATAAAACAGGACAGGTCAGAGTTAACCTCTTCACAAACACATGCAATGTAGTAAAGTAAGCTTGCTGCAATATTCCAAGAGATGGCTGGCCACCATAAAACAATAAAAACCATGCCCCTTTAATTAGCCTGAGGGTGTTTATATTCTGATTTTCTTGTATTTTACTTAATTCTCAGTAAAAATAAAGCAATAAATGAGCAAATAAAAAACAATATTGTTTATTTTAACATAATTAACCAATATTTTCATATTATTGAAAATATTTTTTCAGTTTTACAAATTTTAGATGTCATTATACAAAATTTCATTTTTCAATTAAAATTTCAAAAATAAACTTCTCTCATCCCAAAACTGAAATAAGATTAATATAATATAGCAGAATAAAATACAGAATTAATAAGATTTGATAAAATATAACTCAAATTTACTAATAGAATCTATGCATATTGTCCAACTTATTGCTTTTACTCTTCTAATTTACCTATTAACTAAAGCACTCCTAGCAGTTCAGATCACTCCTAAATTTTTATTTAGTAGCTAATGTTTTTGGTATTTCCTACCATCTTCAGTCTACAAAAATTCAAATAAGTTTGAACATAGCTACAAGACATTGTTATGGCGAAGAATCTATGCATATTGTCCAACTTATTGCTTTTACTCTTCTAATTTACCTATTAACTAGAGCACTCTTAGCAGTTCAGATCACTCCTAAATTTTTATTTAGTAGCTAACGTTTTTGGTATTTCCTACCATCTTCAGTCTACAAAAATTCAAATAAATTTGAACATATCTACAAGACATTGTTATGGCAACTCATTCTCAATCAGAATTTCTTTTTTTAAATCAGTCTTTCACTTCTATAGATAAAACACATATACATAACCTATACAAAACACTAACGTACATAGTATGCTTACACATATATCATCTAATGAGGTAACTTCAGTACATGTTATAAAATGTTATAGTCTGTACTTTTCACCCTTGTTGTTATTATACTGTACTCTCTAGTGTTTCCATTGCATATGTCCATGTGGGAAGAGCTCCATTGCTGGTCTATCATTTAATAAGTTCTCTGTCTTTTGTCTTTCAGTATCTCTAGTGTTTGTTGTCAGAGCCTGCTTAATTTTTTTGATTGATTTTATAATTTCAGCATTGTCCCATTTTATGTATAAGTCCTTATTGTAAGCTTCTATTGCTAGTGCGGTTTTATAATTTCAGCACTATCCCATTTTATGTATAAGTCCTTATTGTAAGCTTCTATTGCTAGTGCCATAGTTAACTTCCCCTTGGCAATGTCCTTTCTGTGCTCTTCTATCCTTTGGGATAGGTTCGAGTGGTGACCTCTATGTTTGAAGCTTTCTTTCACTGGTATTTTGTACACTCCTTGCTTTTCTAAGTCATTTAGGGGGACTTTTTTGTTTCTAAGCAGACTAAAGACTGTCAGTTCTCTCTGTATTGCCAGTTTTTTGTCTGTCCTTCTAGCTATCTTATACAAAATTGAACACTTTGAGGTTACACGGCACTGTCATATAACTCTCTTGTTGTTTAGATTGGCTTGCTATCTTTATCTGGCTATTAGCTGTACTATTGAGAGTTCTTTGTACATTCTTTCTAATACTTTCTATAAATGATCTTCTGTAGCCATGCTGTTTTCCTACATTTGTGAGGAAGTTAACTTGGACCTGTCCTATTTTTATTTTATTATGCACTCTATTATTTATTTATCGTTATTTTCCTATCTACTAACGTATTATATTTTAGTTTAAAAGTTAACTTACTTCCCACGTTCTCCGCCTCCGTCGTTGGCAATCACGTGATATGGGAACGGCGCCCGTACCCGGAAGAGCTATCCCGGTTAATAATGTCTTATCTACATAATAATTGCCACTGAACTGATATGTGAAAATAAGAATGATCCGTATCAGTATTTTTGTTCGATATATAAATTAATTGTAAAGATATTGACATAAATGAAATACTCTGTAAACTAATAACTTTGAACTTGTTACGTATAAGTATGTAAATGAGCGAGTGTGGCGGTCACTCGAGAATCGTATAAAAAAGACGACGCAATCGACAAGCATTAGAGGTGCTGAATTTCCAGACGTGGAATTGGTGAAGTTGACAATTGAATTTCTTGTAGGGATCGACTATTGATTGAAGTTTGTATCGGAAGTGGAGGTATTAGAATTTAAGTAGTATTTAAGGTTTGTTTCTTGTGAATTGTTGATATTTGAATTGGATTAAATAAGTTTTGTGGTTTATTTCATTGTGCTTTATTAGAGTTTAAATAAAGCTTTTATTAACACTTTTGTAAGTGTTTTGAGTCAAATAAATTTATATTTTCTTATTATCTAACTTGTTTGAGAATTTCTTTAATTTATTAGTGTAAGTTCTAACATCGTTTTTTTTTGTTGTTCGTTTTACTGTTAACACTTAATCGGTACTTTCAGTGTAAGTTCCGATATTTAGTTTCGTTTCGTCAGTTCGACGTTACTGTGTGTTAGATTATTTTGTAGTATTAAGTTAGAACTTAGTTAAAGACCTGAGCTCAGGCAGAACTCTGGACTTTGCAGAGTCACTAACCGTTAGGCTTAGTTAGAATTAATTTTATTCCATTCGTTCTAATCTGCGACTTTGCACATTCATGATGTATTTTACCTCACATTTCAAATCCATGGGTTCAGTACTATATACAGTAAACATTTGCCAATCACGGATTTGCAGAATGAAATTTTGCACATATGCGTTATCTTAATTGTTTCCATTTAATTTGTCCAACACTAGAATTTCATTCATATGCAGTACACTGATGAGCATGTTGGTATCTGCAATGATACCCACACACGCATTTGGCAACCCTGATTGACGTCCGCAAGCTAAATGACCCAAGCCAAATTGCGATCATTTCATTCACGTTAGCAGAGCTGTAATATTTTCCTCATATTTATCCTCTTCTCTTTTTGCAGTTGTATTTCTTTTAATTTCAAAAATTCAATATGACATCTAAGAAGAAGAATGATGATGATAAAGCAGCAAAAAAGATGCAAAATTTTGACATTATCTCAGAAAATTGAAATCTCAGATAAGTTGAAAAATGGTACGTGTGTTTCATCACTTGCAAGAGAGCAAGCTGTAAACAAATCAAGCATAAGAACAGTTTATGAGAGGCATTGAAAAACTCTGCGCTCTTTACTGCAAAACTTTTAAAAAGTTGTGTCTGTCATTATCCCAAGCAAAAATCACCAGCGTTTTAAAAAAATAATTGCATCATGTATCTATTATTAAGCAAGTAATAAAAATCTTTCAATTAACATTTGTTTCATTTTCCTCTTTTAATTACAACAATATTTAGGTTTGTTTAAATTATACATACTTTCTTAATTTGAACTATACCAAACATATTTTTTCCATAGAAAGTTAACTCTGCGGAACATGATTATGCCATGCGTGCACTGTATTAATGATGTAACCCAGTGTTCAGCAAGGATTTACTGTAATATTGCTCTCTTGAAAAAATATCTAAAGGTTGCTTTCTTATATGTTACAAGGTCATTTGACCAATTAGGGCTAATGACCGGTTCATATGATGGTTTTCTATAAACGGATGTTTTCAATCTCCCACTATCGGCCATTACTTTTATGTCTAAATAGCATAATGACAGGTAGTGAGAGATTGAAAACATCTGTTTATAGGAAAACAATCATATGAACTGGTCCTCACCCCTAATTGATCAAATGACTCTGTAACATATAAGAAAGCAACCTTTAGATATTTTTTCAAAAGAGCAATATTATATAGTACTGAACCCATGGATTTGAAAAGTGAGATAGAATACATCATAAATGTAGGAAAACAGAATGGATACAGAACATCATTTATAGAAAGTATAAGAAGAAATGTACAAAGAACTCTCAACAGTACAACTAATAGCCAGATACAGATAGCAAGTCAGTCTAAACAACAAGAGAGTTATATGATAGTGCTGTTTAACCTCAAAGTGTTCAATTTTGTTGATAAGGTAGCTAGAAGGACAGACAAAAAACTGGCAATACAGAGAGGACTGACAGTCTTTAGTCTGCTTAGAAACAAAAAAGTCCCCCTAAATGACTTAGAAAAGCAAGGAGTGTACAAAATACCTGTGAAAGAAAACTTCATACGTAGGGGTTACCACTTGAACCCTATCCCAAAGGATAGAAGAGCACAGAAAGGACATTGCCAAGGGGAAATTAACTATGGCACTAGCAATAGAAGCTTACAATAAGGACTTATACATAAAATGGGATAGTGCTGAAATTATAAAACCAATCAAAAAAATTAAGCAGTCTCTGACAACAGAAACACTAGAGATACTGAGGAGACAAAAGACAGAGAACTTATTAAATGATAGACATGGAGCTCCCTTCCACATGGATATATGCAATGGAAACACTATAGAATAGGATACAATAATAACGAGGGTGAAAAGTAAGACTATAACATTTTATAGCATGTACTGAAGTATATCTCATTAGATGATATAAATGTGTAAGCGTACTATCTACATTAGTGTTTTGTATAGGTTATGTATATGTGTTTTATCTATAGAAGTGAAAGACTCTGATTTAAAAAAAGGAAATTCTGATTGAGAATGAGTCACCATAGCAATGTCTTGTAGCTATAAGTAAAATGGCTAAATGTTCAAACTTTCTTTTTCGAATTTTTGTAACCTGAAGATGGTAGGAATTACTATTTTATAGCATGTACTGAAGTATATCTCATTAGATGATATAAATGTGTAAGCGTACTATGTACATTAGTGTTTTGTATAGGTTATGTATGTGTGTTTTATCTATAGAAGTGAAAGACTCTGATTTAAAAAAAGGAAATTCTGATTGAGAATGAGTCACCATAGCAATGTCTTGTAGCTATAAGTAAAATGGCTAAATGTTCAAACTTTCTTTTTCGAATTTTTGTAACCTGAAGATGGTAGGAATTACTAAAAACATTAGCTACTAAATAAAAATTTAGGAGTAATCTCAACTGCTAAGAATACTTTAGTTTATTAGTAATAGAATCTATTCAAATTATCTATTGTAAAAATGTAATTTAAAAAAATTTTGTCAATCAAAAAATTTAGGAATTATCATCAAACTATCAACATATGCTTTCAACCAATAACTGCAAATAAACCAATCTCCAATAGCTGAAATAATTAAATCAGGATTGAAATTTTTTAAACCTTATTGTTTTTTTATTCCATTTCCATGATGTTTCTACATGTCAATGGACCTTAACAGTTAATGTTTCAAATTAATTATATGAAATCATTATAATAGTCTGATAGATATATTTTTTATTATAATAAGAAAAGAAAGAAAAATTATGGTTGAAGTATACATAACAGCTGATTGCAAAATAAGAATAGATTAAAAAGGAATTACAATTTTTACATTGATGAAAAGCAATACATCTTCAAATTAATAAAATTATTGAATATTGTTAATTATAAAAAAATTATATTAAAAAATATATTATTAAAGCAAGAAAGTAGGACTTAGGATAAACATAAGTAAAACTAAGGTCATGTACAATAATTTTGCTGATCAACAGAA